>JMSD01000015.1:191566-249555 GCA_000715435.1 Paramecium caudatum
AATAAAAATAATATAATCATAATATTATTCTTAGTGTATTAATATAATTTAACTTAGATTTATTTTAAAGAAAATAATTCAAAGATTGATTCAAAATTATTTTCTTTTATGTTAATATTTGTCGAAAACCTTTTAACAAATTGTCTACGCTCTCTTTCTCTATCCAAATATTGAGAGCCGATTAGGGGAGTACTACTTGCAATTCACTGAAACAGGTGATTTTTCAATATCTCGACATCTTTCCTAGATTCTTCTTGAGTATCGAGGGGGAACTTAGAGATCAAAATTTTGTTTAAATTAATGAAGTCGATTTGAATAACTACTTACTTACGAATTTAAATCGACCCCTAAATCAAACAAAAGTTCCCTTTCTTTTGAAGAAAATTGATAAACTTCATTAGGTGTGGAAGGTGGAGATACATCTATGGGATGTGTAAACATAATTTTGATCCTCGAATTATCGCATTCTTCTATTCTTTCTTCGGAACTAAAGTAATAGTAATAATAATACCACTGCATCTAAGACGAAATTAATTAAGTAATAATTATAAAAAATATGAGAAAAATTTAAGAAATTGATTTTTTTATATAAGTAATATTCATGACATTTGAGAATATATTCGTCTTCTAGTTTAATGTTTATAGGTTCCCATTTTTATTTAAACTTTTTTCTTTACTTCTTCATCAACTAATATTGGTAATGGTTATCTTGATCTACTTTATGCTGTTTATACTCTATTTACTATATCTCTAAGTGGAAGTATTTCAGGCTCTGGAGGTTATTAGTATATACAGTTTCCTATAATAAGAACATTTATATACCAGATTTAAAGTCTGTCATTCTTTTTAATCTTGCTATTCTATGATTATATTTCTCTGTCACAATTCTTAACAATTAAGAATCATTAACATCTAATACTTTTTTGAAGTCGAATACTTTTAAAACCTTAGCTATCTGTGTATTACAAGTATAAGTAAATTATTATGGAATGTTCATTAAAAATTCATAATCATTCATAACTTCACCCACAGACAATTAACCAACATCAATATAACCTTTATTCCATTTCTTTCTCATCATAAATTCTCTTTAATATTAATATATCATACCCATCAAAAATTATTAATAATTATTTTTAAGAATCATGATCTTAATTGAAATTTTATCCTATTTTGTAATCTTCAAAATCAAAATTCAATGAATACAGTTTCTTACCCTTAAACAAAGGTAAACTACCCAAAAAATCAAATATCTTTTTCTAAAATAAATGCTTAGCTTTTAATAACATATGATATTATTATTCATCTATTGTCCTAAACACACAATCACTCAAGCATTTGACTGTTGTTTGAATGGTTCCTATATCTATGGATTGTAATTGTTGATTAAGAGTTCCACTTTCGAGAATCATGATTATAGGATTTGTATCTCCTTATTTATAAACTATTTCATCCTTTTTATAAGATTAGTATTTAGCAATGTAGTCAAATGATTTGACAATTTAAGGATCAATAAATATACTTTTGAGTTTATTTTAGTATTCGTTAGACATTTTTATTAATATATTATAAATATATTTTATTAAGTAAATGAAAACCTTCGAATTTGATGTAAATAATAAAAGAAATGTGGAAAGAGAGGAATTATTCATACTTACTATTGTTGAGAGAGTATTGGCAGGGTTTTTATCTTCAATATCATTCATTGATTAAGCACAGTTTTGTGATTTGCTATAAAAAAGGTAGAAGAATAAGTAATTTATTTAACCTTTGCACTTACAAATTTTGGGGTCTGTAAAGAAAAATTTAGTAAAAAACCAAACACCCATGAAGGAGCCACAAATTAATTATGAAATTAGGACAATTGCATCTTCTTCTATTGATATGAGAAAGGGAAATATACACTCCTTTAGCAATAGAAATCTAAACAACAAAGAATAGCAAACAACAGAACAAGAAGGTTAGTTTATAGCCTAAAATAATACAAATAGAAGTAAGCATATGATGCTTGATCGTACATATAATAGTGGAGCTATTCATGAATACTCTAATCGAAGTTAATAATAAAATTAAAAAAGTAAAATTAATCCATTTTAATTACTAAGTCCAAATAGTACATAATTAGAAACAAGTAATAATACAAAAGATTATTAAACTTTACATTTCTAAAAAGATAGCGATAATTTCTCAAAAATAAATGAAAAAGCATTTATTAACATAGTTAGTTAAGATGGGTAGATCGAATAAGCAGAAGACTATATAATTAGCAATAAATAGTCAATCACAAAAAAAGAGTCATTGCAAAATAGAGAGTCTTTTACTAATAAAGATCATGAGTAAAAAATAGAAAGAAAAACCACAGAGAATGATTCCCTAAACATTAAATAAAATCAACCATATCTTGATTAACAGCTATAATAACAAAATGGATCATTAAGTGTTCCAATAAAGTAAAACGGTTAAGAAAGTAAATAGGAAACTGTAGTACATTAGGAATAACAGTCGATTTTTTCAAGAAAGCAATCATAGAACTTTCCTATGGGAAGTGACTCTAGCAAAATGGACTTAAAAGAAAAGCTTTAAAAATATTATAGCAATGATGAGGAATTTTCCTCAAGGAAACCCATGTCATCAAGTGAGAGGGTTAGGTAAATAACCCAGACCTACACAGAATTAGCTCGAATCGAAAATGGTACAGAAAAAGGAGCTCATATTTAAAGTGCTTAGAATCTTGATTCAAGCATCCAGTAAAAGGAGTCAAGGAGAAATAAATCAAATTAGTAAGTTAAATTTGTGTATTCACATGGGAAAACTGAAGAAATGGATGCAACTAATAATTAAACTAACTTTCAACATTATAATAGTCCTAAAAAAAGTTTAGAAATTGAACATCCAACAGCCAACTTCCTTTCTCCTCCAGCATCTTCAAGAACTTTAAAATCAGCCAAATCAACGAAAACCAAGCTAAAAACATTTTAATCTAATGATATATAAAAGAATTAACAAGAAATCATTGAAGACTAAGTGAATTAAAATAACTCAAATTCTAAAGATGAATCTTAAATTTCAATCTTAGATTAATCACTTCATTAAAAAGAAAAAAGTCATCCAAATTTAAGACCATCCACTACAAAAGTTGAATTAACAAAAGAAAATGATTATTAATAGTTTCAGACACATGATAATTTAGATTAATTAAAGAAATAAAATTCAAACTTACTCTATTAAACAAGTTTGACATCCATTATGCATGATGAAGAGAATTTCGGTAATAATCATCA
Source organism: Paramecium caudatum (assembly GCA_000715435.1). NCBI lineage: Eukaryota > Ciliophora > Oligohymenophorea > Peniculida > Parameciidae > Paramecium > Paramecium caudatum. The sequence continues at coordinate 194,848 of JMSD01000015.1, forward strand.
AATAAGTTAATAAATTAATATATAGGTTAGATAATGTGATCCAATATAAACTAATACCAATAATAATGTTATTGTTGAAGAATCAGTTGAAGGATCACCTAATTATAAACCTCTAACCTATCATCCATAAGGATCGTAATTCTCTTTACTTAAACTTGAAGATCAGAAATCAATTTCAGCCTTCAAATCTAATTATGAAAGATAATAATATTCCCCAACTTCTCACAATCTTCCTGTTTCAGGTTTTCTTCCTTAATAATCTCTTAATAATTTGTCTATAAATTAATCCTAGTCATAATAAAAAATGTTAATTCCTATTAATAATACATCAGCAAGTAATAAAAATAATAGATCATCAAATAAATCAAAATCATAAATTAAAGAACTATCAGGTTTATAAAAAAACTCAGAGGATAGTCAACCAGAGAGTAAATTGACAATAGAATCATCTTAAGGAGAGAAATCAAATCGTTCAAAGGTCATTAGAAACCCAAAACAACTGAAATTACCTGCCGCAGCAGTAGCTTTAAATTTTGCAAGAAGAAAATCCTCAAATCAAATTTCACCAATGGATGTAATATTAATAAATATATTAAGCCTAAAAAAATGGAACAGTAAGAAAAGGAAAAATAAAGATAAATTGAATACTAAAAATAATTAGATAAAATGAAATATGAGAGGGAGCTTATGGAACAATATCGAATTCCTGACAACATGCCATTACATTAAAAAAAAGCTATAATAGAATAATTAATCAATTAATTGGAAATTAATTCAGATTAGGATGTTAAATATTAGATCATGTTATGTAAAATTAATTAATATTTTAGATAAATAAAGGTAAGAGTAAATTGGAAATTCAGTAAAATAAGAATTATAATATAATTCAAATATTAATACTTGTTATGAAGAATTATTACATATCTAAGAGCAAAAGCTAAAACATTTAGGTAAAGAAGACCCATCTAAAGTTCAATTTCTAAAGTTTGAAGATTAATTAAATACTAATTTTCCTGGGCAATCTAAATAATTTAGTCAGGATCCTGAATCACCACTTAAGCGAAATTTCAAGTTTTTAAGCAAATTAGATCCAGTTGAAATTGAAAGATAAATGAATAGAATAAATGAATTCAAATAAGAAACAGAAATGCTAAAATTTTTCTCCTCTTTTAATAGTCAGTATGATAAAGAAGTATTTTAAAATTTTTAATAGGTCGATTAATGTGATTTAGATTATCCAACGTTGAAGGATAGATTTAGTTCTGTTGATTATTCAAGAGGCTTATTACCAAAAGTTACATATAGGAGAAGAAAGGGTAAAAAGAAAAGCACCAAAATTGTAATTAGTTCTTATCGTATGGATCCTAAAAAATTAGAGAAAGTACTTTGTAAAGCAGAAAAAATTAAACAAGTTGGTATGTTTTTCTATGATTATAAATTTGATGTTAATTAATTATTCTAAATAAATTAAACATTAATCAAAGTTAAATTTCTTTACCATTAAATACAATCCTTTTCCCTTTATATTTTTCTTTAGCTTAATCAAGATATTCTATGAATTTTTAATCAATTTATTCAAAATCAAATTATTGATTTGCTGGTATACCATCATTTAATGTTGGATCAAATTATTTTACTTCTTCAAATGTGCATAATGGAGCAATAGGATAAGTAGTTCCTTTAATTATACAAATATGATACCATCAGTTTCATAAATATTTTCTAAAGGCAAAAACCATAAATATGAATAATTAAAAAACCATGCTACATTTGCTATCCATCCTCTATCAAATACATTCACATTTTATCCTTTTTATCCTGAAGGAAAACAACAATTTCCACTTTGTCCACTTTTCATTTATTCAAGAGTTGTTTAATTAGTAAACATTAAAAGTGTATGATAACATAGTAAAAAACAGAGCATAGCACATGTAGGATATAAAACCAAGCTGGTAAAGGACCAAAATAAATAAAAAAAAGTAGTCTGTTAAGCAAAGAATCCAGCATCATTGTTATATAAAAATTTGAAATAAACCCATGATGACCAAGAATATTATATTGCTCCAATCTACATAATATGATATAAATACTGTCATGTAAAGTGTAAATAAATAAAATGATCTATGATTTCTCAAACCTACACAATTATTTATCCATGGACAATGATGATCCATTTTAAGTACGCATTTACCACACATAGAGCAATGATGAGCTCTTATTGGTTTCCATTTATTGCATTCTAGACATGCAGCAGAATTTTTGTACAATGGATCAATATTTCTATTATCTGGTGGTGGAGGTGGTCTATCTACAGTATCATTTTTAATCGTTATCGCTTAATAATATGACCACATAGCCATGAGATAAACAAAATAAACAAGAGTACTTTGAATTTATTGAGCAATATTATCCAATTAGAGATCAAAAAACTAATCAATTATTATACCTTACAAACTATTCTAAAATTACACAAAAAGTTGGCATTAAGACTGTAAAAAATATTACAAATGGTCCTGCTTACTTACCATAAAGAGGACTTTTCTTTTTATGTCTCCTATTATTTGATTATGGTAGCATTAATAAATTAATTATTGTACTATGTCAAACGCTACTACCAATGAAACTTAATAAAATGCAGAGATAAAAATTGATGAAGAAGAAAATCACATAGAAGAAATAGATATCTTCTTGATAATATTATATTGTTATTTAGGAATACTTATACTAATCTTTATATTAAGTTTTTATAAGAGAAATAAGGTCAGAAAAATGATTAGAGAAATATCTACTGAGAGTTATTTATATGCAAATAAAAACAATAGAATTGAATGATTCATTATTTTTATTTTTCTTTTTTTACAACCTTAGAAAATCTTTCCATTGAGTTTTTAAACTAATTACCTTCCCAATATACTTATAGGCATTTCTCACATTACCAAAATTCCTAAATTTTTTAAAAAGAGTCACCCTTCATAAATATTATAAATACATTTTTGAAATCTAAGAATTATTTTGCCTACTCAGCTGTAATACATACTACATGATCATAATTACATTTAACACATCTGTTCAATATATTAGAGGATAATATCTTAAATTATAATACACTATGTAGTTCTTCAAATTATTATTCTGAAATTAATTTACAATATACCTGTATTAAGATTATCAGATAATAAAAAACATGGAGCATTAAGTGATTGCTTATCAAATAGTTTTTTATCTCTTGTGATAATAATTCTTCCCTCCTGAATTGCTTGACTCTCTAAACCTTTATGATCATTCTTTTCATTATATTCTGCATCAAATCCCAGATTCCTCAAGAAGCCTGCTAGTTTTTTCAGCATTGAATCTATTAAAAATAACATTTTTTTCTTGTTTTAAAAGAAATGTTTATATTAAACATGATATCGAAAATTTTGTGTTTTTTGTATGAGTAACTCAGTTTTTTATTGGGTCTATTTTTGCTATAAATCTTGAGGAATCAAGATGTTTTATTAACTTTATTAAAGTTTTTTAAATATAGCTATGCAAATATAGGCATCCATAGCACTGTAATATAATTGACATTTTCTTAAAGGCCTTCTTTACCAATTTGAAAAGCATTCTTTTTTCGATAGTTTCTTTCCAAAAATTTAATAGACTTAGTTAGCCAAAGATACATTGGACTTATTATTTTCATAAACTTCATTAAATAGAACAGATAAATCAATAAGATTTACAGGTTGTATTAATTGATTTAGACTCATATTTCGTGCCATTTCATTAAAATCATTTCTAACACTATGTCCAATTTTTATTTCATTATTTGTGAAATAGTTATTTAAAAAGTTAATTAAAACTTATTCTTATTTTAAGTTGTGTATGTCAAATATATAAATATCTGTCTCTGTTGCGAGCTGCAAAATAGCTACCCCTCCACTTGCGAACTCATCGAAATAATGGCAAAATTCTGTATCGAATCCTGTTAAAGGGGATTACAAAATTTAACTTTCAACTTATTAGATTTTCTCGACTGAATCTATAAAATGAACATTATTTTCAGAAATATTGAAATCCTCAAAAAGCACATAGTCTTTAGGATTTTCCTTAAAACAAATATATTCTGTAATGCCAAATCCATCGTAATTCAATAGAGGATTCTCCAATAATTTTCCTTTTAAATTATATACATCATTTAATCCATTCCTTACTGCCACTGAATAGGCTTCATCAACTTTATTATTTTCTAATAGTTTTTCAATTACATGTTTAAGCATGAAAGGATATCCTTAAAGTCGTTCTTCTACTCTCTCATAGGATTCCTCTATTTTAGGAAAATAAATTCTATCTATGGCTTGCCTGTTCTATATTTTAATTAAGATAGGATAATCCTCTTTATTTAAATTATGCTTCTTAATTAGTTCGGTTGCTAATTTCTATTGGTTTCTCCTATCAGACTCAGAGAGTTTGTTAATAAATTCATTAAGTAATTTAGGAGACTATTCGCATACTTTGGAAAACTCAGCTATGGCATCCAATTAGATGAATTTATCCATAAATATCGACATATCTAATTAATTTTAGAATATTTGCATAAGCTTCAAAGCTTGCTAGGCTTTTTTATTTTAAAGCATAGTGAATATTTTTTAGCGAACACTTGATTTATTGCAAATAAATACTCTTAAACATCATTCAAATTGATTTGAAATTTTTGGAAATATTCTTCCAAATATTCAATTGGAATTTCATGCCAATTATTGACTGCCTATTCCTTTTTGTTAAAATCATTAAATTAAAGAAATTGCTTAGTAAAGATTTCAGAAAGCAAATTTCTCATAGGCAAATCTTTTGATGCCAAAAGTAGGGATAATAGTGTTTCAAATTTGTCATTTCTTTATTGAAAAGCATTCTAAACTAATTGTTCAAAATCCTAAATATATAGTAATGTTACAGTTCTTTGTTAAGCAGATTATATTTTTATTGTTTTAAGATATTATGTTGTGTCAGCTTGATTTTGCTTTTCGACTAGAAGGTAAAAGGATTTATATACTTATTTCGAGTAATGTTTACATATTTATTTAATCATTAAGGTAGCATAAATTCTTTCTCAATATATTGTATTTATATATTCTTTAATAAGTCTAATTCATTATTAATGTAATAATTCAAATACTAAGTGCCTAAATAAGTTCTTTTAGAATTTTATAATCTTAAAAAAGAGCAAGCATAGTTGTTATATGATATTCTTGATTATGATTTAGACTCATTATACAGAGTTTTAAATGGAGTCAAGAATCCTGACTTAATCGAGAGACTAATTGATTAATTATAAGTTCAGCAAAACTTAGATGATTTAGTAAAGATGATGCGATATGGAAATATAAAAGAGTTGAAAAACTATTTAAAAAATAGAATCACATTTCAAGATCTTTAACAATCTCTATAATTACTTGATATTAACGAAGTATAACAAAAGTTACAATAAGAAGAGGTTGAAGAAAGACCTATTATATAATAAAATAGTAGATTTTTAGAATTACCCAAAGTTATTATTTTTCATGTAATGGATTTTCTCGAACCAGAATCCTTACATTAAATTAGATCAGCATGTCTTCTATTAAATGAACTATTTTGTTAAACAAATGTAAGTGATAAATTTTATGCCAAATTTTGTCAAGCATTATTTGATTAACCTTTTTCGGAACTTTAATAAGCCCCAATAAGTCCTTTTGAGAAGGTAAGGGAATACATTAATCACAATCTACACTTATATGAACATCATCTTTAGTTGATTAATTCTATAAATTTTGATCCTAGTTAAACAGTTTGGGAGATATGGGGTAATCCAAAATAATAAATTCTGACCTATCATGAAGCAAAATAATTATATAGTGCACATAAAGAGATGTATGATAAACATCTTAGAATCAATTATTGTGGAATATATGCAATGAAAGAATATTATGTCAAATATGGAGAAGCTTAATTTTAATAGACTAGTGCTCCATGTTTTAGAGTTGAATATTTTAGATATTTAAGATTTTGGAGAGATGGTACTTTCACTATGTATATAACATGTAAAAAGTTAACAAAATAACAATTAATTGAATATTTTAGAAATCCTGAATACATTACAGTTAACAAGTAATAAATTTAGCAAAAGTCTGGAGTTCTTGAGGATAGTTTTCTCAGAGGAGAGTATAGAATAGCAATTGATGAAGTTCATGCTATTTCAGCAAGATAATCAACATCTTTCTATTATGTATTCAAAATCAAAAACTACAAAAATAAACATCCAGGAAATGTCTTATTAGTTAAATTAGGATAAATGTCAGCTTTTGGTGATGCACATAAATAAGACTTTGTTGATACATATAAATAGAACTACTTTGTTTATAAACATTTAGAAGAATTCAGATAAGATTTACATGAAGAACAACACGGATGGAAAAATGTTGTATATTGAATTTAATATAAATAATTACCAATAATTAAAATTAATAAATGGCAGAATAAGTGAAATAAGAAAAATAATTCAATCCATTATTAATTGCTTTTTATTCTGGCTTAGCCTCTATGGTAGGGGATATGGTAATGTTCCCATTTGATACTGTTGGAACTAGAATTAAAGCTCATAAAACTGAGTTTTTAGGAATGAAGTAAGGGTACGATCTAATTGTGAAGAATGAAGGATTTAAGTATTTATTTAAAGGTTTTTCAACAACAGTCATGGGTACATTTATTGTTAATGTTTAGGTTCATTTCTTCCTTATGGTTCATATTTTTTGGCTTATGAATATCTGAATTCATATGCTGTCAAATTCACAAAAAGTTTAGAAAAGGATGGTGAGAAGAGTAAACTCAATTTACTTATTCCTCTTATTACATCACCTCTTGCTGAAGTTTTATCAGTGATAAGTAATAACTTTTATTTAACTATAGCATATATTCCATTCGATACTTTAAGAACTAGAATGCAAATGAATGTTCCAGAATACAATTATAAGGGTGTATTTTCAGGTTTAATGGAAATTTCTAGAAAAGAGGGATTAATGCGATTATTCTAAGCTTCATATTTGTATATGACTTCTGTTGTTATATATACTACATTTTAAATGTGGTTTTATGAACTTCTAAGATATGAAATATTACATCAAAGGAAAGATCAAAATGTTCATGATTAACCATTGAAACTACATTAATCAATTATAGCAACTATGATTTCTACAGCACTTGCAGCTGCAATTGTAAATCCAGTAGACTTCGTAATCACAAGATTTTAACTAATAGACAGTAGTTAATCAAACTTAACTGTCAAAGGCATCATAGTGGATGCATGGAAAAATGAAGGGAAAAAAGCCTTTCTAAAAGGATTAGGAATCAGAGTATTATAATATAGTTTGTTTTCAATCTTTTACTTCCCAGTTTATGACTACTTTAAATCAAAGTATGGAATCACTTTAGCTGATTGAGTAATTTGTTTATATGCTTTCATAAATTAGATATTTTTTTATTTTATAGAATTAATATATTGTAGGAAGAAAAAAATTCTCAAATCATAATTCTTAATTTTAGTTTTATTCTTAGTTCGTGACATATGAGCTGAATTCACTATCATCGAATGAACATTAAGTTGTTTCTATTTTTACATATTTTCGATACCGAAAATTTCGATTTAATCTTGTTGTTAAGGTTAAATCGATAGTTGATCATACATTTAACCAAAATTTCCACTTCTCACTCCTTCAAAATTAAATATCATGGACTTTATGTCAGGTTAAAGGATGTATGAGGAAGGATCTTCTGTTAAATTAGCCTCAAACTCAAAATCTTCAAATTCTTCTTTCTAACTCAATTCAGTTGGTGAGGATTGGAAATACTGCTTCATCTCATAGATCAGATTTATTATTGGTTGAGATGCTTGTTGCATTGATAATTTTCAAGAAAATTAATATCTAGGTTTGAATATCAAAATTGATTAAGAAAATAATATTAACAAATAAAATAATTTCAGACCAGGATTGATTTAATATTACAATGCAAAAGCATATGAGTATTAGATGTTAACATTAAATTTGTATTATTTTTTTTTTAATTAAGAATGAACTATTATTTTTAATATAATTGAAAAAATAAATGAGAACAAAATTCTTATATATTTATCATTTTATTAATAGCTTCTTCATAGATTAATCTGAATTCATAATTATGCAAGTTCTTTTTTACTTTAATTATTAGTTGTCTTGGTTATCATTTTAGATTCTAAAATTACTTCTTTAATTATTTTTTTCAGAGGCAACTGATCTCGTGGACCTTTACCTTCTTTTTTCCTGAGGAATTTTCGGTGAATTGTTATTACAAATGTTTCTTGTTTGCTGGCGAGTGGAATTCTGTTCGAAGGTATTTCGATGTTGAGTGGATGTTATTCTTTTGTATCTAAGCACTGTTTACTCATTTATTTTGATTGATATTCCATTTCTTCTTGTTGGACAAGAAGTTTTTTTAGGGGGACATTCATTCAATGGTTTTACTGGACTGCCAGGACTCTTGGGCTGAGATGGCAATTACATAAGCCTTAAAATTTCATATTTCGTTTAAACACTTTCAACTGGCCTCTTTTCTGGAAAACAATAATTAGAAGCTTTCTCACATATGTGATCACCTGTTTCACCATTAATTAAATCTTCATCTCTTTATTACTCTAACTAATGACTACAATGACTTCCCATGTATTAGAATGAATGGTATCAAATCAATAGTCTTTTTTAAAATATTTTATTTCATAAAATCATTCCAACAAATAATTTTATGATGCTATTTAAAATTGGATTGCAATTCTCATAGGATATAATTTATAAAAAATATATATTAATATTTAGTAATTTATGCAGCAAAATTTTCATTTAAAACATACAATATATATCACTCTTAAGATTTCTTAACCACATACTCTACACCATCAAAGTAATTGTTAAAACAATTCTTAACACATTTTTCAGAATATTATGAATGTTTATCAAAGCATTATGAATGACACAGTTTAGTCATGTTTCTAATTGATTATCCGAAAGTCAGAAGTATTTCATGATCATTTCCATTTTGGGGGTCGTACTTATATTTATCAAATAGATCATAAGGCTATTTTGTAATGTCTCTGTAGAAATTCATATTTTAAAATATCAATAATAATTCATTGCAAAATCTTCAACAAGCATATTGTCATAGTGAGATTCGCTTTACAATTTTTCCTTTGATAAATCAATATTGAAAATATGTCTCAATACATCTTGTACTGTGATTGTTTTAACAAGGTTTGAAAATAAGTCATCATATGCTGCTTAATGTTCTTTGTAGGCTTTTGCTAAATTTTCATCTGTTTTCATGCAATTTTGATATTTAAAGAATTCATTCACAACAGATAATCCACATAATAATACAGCTGTTTTGTTCAAAGAAAGAGTTTTTCTCCATTTCATAAGAACGACTGATACACAGAATATTGGAATTAAAGCTTCATTTAATTTACAATATACCTGTATTATGCACTGAATATTTTAACCATTTAGGTAATTATGATTTGTTTAAGTTAGTTTGTTAACCACTAAAATAGTTTTCTTATAATTGATTTCCAATAGCAATTTTTTCACATAAATTAAAAATGGTTGCATCTAGATATCTGTAATCATTTTTAATTTAATCATATTTAAGGATTGAGTCATCATTTTCAAGAATTTAATCTTAATATTCTTTTGGTAAGGAATCACTTTTGCTTGATAATTATTTATATTTTCTGGTGTCCATTAATAAAAAATATTATCATTAATCATCGGCATCGACAGGCAAGTTTGTTAAATCTAAATCCTTTTTGGTGATTTTCTTATAGGCATTCAGGACTTGAACTGTTTCTCCTTCAAAATGTGATTATGGATCGAATGAACTTGAAATAAAGATATTATCTTTTTCACCATCATCTGTAGGAACATACACATCAGAAACCTATAATTAATATAATTATTACTGTAAAGAACTTCTCCAATACTGGACCAACAATTTCAAATGCTGGATCTAATTCTCTTTCTGGATTATTGGTTTCAACATTTGTACTCAAAATAGCAATATAGAATCCTTTTTTGCAAACATTATGAACATCACTAACCATCATAACATAAATATCTAAATAATATATATAATATTTACCATTTTTTCTTCCTGTTTATCTTTATGGAATAATAACTTAAACTGATGGAATATTCTTAGTATTTGGAATAGGATGATTAAGTATGCAAATACATCTAACAATCTTTCCTGTTGATTTAACTTTATTTGATAATTTAGCCTTCAATGCATAACTTGGATCTGCAATAATCATTTTACAATTGATTTATTCAATTCCCATTAATTCTTTAACTTTTTCAGATTTCAAACCGCAAACCTACATTATTAATCATTATTACTTTTCCTGTTTCATCAAATAATACTTCATCAACATCAGCATTCAACATGAATGTACCTCCATTAACAGCAGCCATTCTTGAGAATCCTTCTGGAATACCTCCCAAACCATAAATTGGATAAATAAATGGACTGTCACCATATCTACCAATACTATCCATATAGAGTTTGATTTTATCAATAGTATGAATTGCTGCTCTTTCAAGGAATTAGTCATTTGAATAAAGTGCCACTGCATGACCAATGAAATCAATTGTATTTGGTTCAAGTTCAAACTTTTTCATCAATTAAGCAAATGTCATTTGATTAAGATTTAATCCTAAAAATATATATAGAACATACCATCGAAAGTCTTTGGGTTATTATATTCATAATTGGCAACATATGATAAGAATTTCTAGCATCTTCTCTTTTCAAACATACCCATTAAATCTGATTTAACTGCTTCTCCTGCTGTTGCTGGAACCTTAAATATTAAAAATTTAATACCTTTTCAATCTTACCACCACCTTTGCTGAACATACCAGCCTCTTTCATTTGAAATACATATGTTCCATCAATAGCTTTCCACTCTAAATAACGAGCCACTCTTGTCTTAAGCAAGATCTTAACCAATTATCCATTGGCCATCACAAATTTAGGTATTAAATCAATGTTCCAGTCTCTATTTGATCCTTAACATATATTTATTTAATACCTAACTGTTATGGGGGTTATTAGCCTGCTCTGAATAACTTCCACAAATTTGTAAGATTTAAAGATGCTCCCTCACCACCATAATATGGATTACGGTCCATGTGAAACACTCTTTTTCCTTCTAAACTCAATAATCCACTTAATATGCACTCAACTAGACCTGTACCACAAACAACTACATCGTAGTTAGGATTTACTGCATCATTAGGATCCATATTTAATTAATTTATTATACATAAGACTCAATCAGAAATTTAAATATCCATGATAAGGGTGTCTTTAGGTTTAATTATTTCTCATTTATGTGTTTTCGAAGAATCTCATTACTCTAATTCCCCAATCTTCACTACTAGTATCTATTGGTCTAACTAATATTCCTACTAAACCATTCTTATGTGCCATTACTATGTCTGTTAGTAATCTATCTCCTATAATACAAACTTCATGTGGTTATACTTCATTTTTAAGATATTTGTTTTATATTTCAGGAAAATTAAAGGGTTTTTTTGTTTCAGTTTTAGCTACTTATAGTCCTAATTAATAATCATCTGCTATTTTAGAATTAGAAACTAAGAGAACTTTTTCAAATTCTTTTTACAAATCAGTCAATAAATCTAAATATTCTGTTTCTGTTGTTAAATGTTTGGTAAGTGTATTATCTCTATCAAATAGCAAATATTTAATTCCTAGTTATTTTAATCTCTAATATGGAATATCCTTCACACTAGTACTAATGTGATGAGGGTATATAGGATTTGAAATTGCATAATAAATTAAATTTAAATAATTCATTTACTATTTCTATGCCAATTGTGCAACTCATCATCATCATCTGAATTTCCTTATTCATTCTCTTTTACTTTTAATGCTTATTTATTAATTTATTCTATCCTAATTTCATTAAATTCTTAATGTTTAATTTCATTAAGATCTAACCAATTTGTTGGAAATCTCCAAATTTTTAAGGAATTTTTGCCAAATGATATTACTACATCTTTTTCCTCTATGTAACATAGTAAACTAATAACTTAATCCATTTCATAAGCCCTTAATGAGTCTATGTAAGATGATATATATTACAAATTGGTTACCCTTAAACAGCATTATGTACACTTATACAGCCTGTAGTATCACCAAGGTACAAATGTTATCTCTTTTAACAATAGGCTATTCTTTTTGGCCTTTCATTTGAAAGGATGGAAGCCTTAAATTTTGAGTGCTTCTCTCTGCCTGGTTACTCAATATCAATCACATGGATTTTATTTTATTCCGAAGCTAAAAATAAAAATCCATCCTTAGTGTTGATTGCGAAATCACAAATCTTTTATTTTTCAGCACCATCAAGTCTAAGAATTTATTTGAAGTCACTTGATGAAATATCAAGCAAATAAACAGCACCTCTATTACTTCCTATAAATGCAATTTATCTGTTTTCACATACAAGTAAAGAAGTTAGCTCATCTTTCAATACAAGTTCTATAAATATCTAAGTTTTAGATATTACAAGATTTTTGTTTTAAAAAGTCTCTGTAAGTTGCTATTACAGATCCATCCTGACTAATTGAGTAGATTATCTTATTGATATTTTCATAATAGACTCCATTCACACGACCTTTATGCGTTTAGTAAGATGTTTAAATAGTAGGCTCAGATAACTCTGAGTCCAATTGATATACAATAATTTATCCTTTAGCAAAACCAATTACAAGTGTGCTATCCGAATAATGCAAGCATTAGCCCTATGATTAAATATAATCAAACTTATAATTAAAAAAGCTTTTCCCATTTTTTGACTACTTAATTATCTTTTATCGTTAAACACTCCACTGTTCCAAGAGGTTCTACAAGTTAATTATCTTTATTTTGCATGAATGCCATCATTTATTTAAATCCTTCATTTTATCCTGTTACAATTAATAAATGATCTAGGTTATCATATGTATACCTGTGCCTTAAATATATTGACAATTTTTAATCTAATATTGAGAGTTTGTTGCAGTAATCATAAGTGGAGACTCAAAAATATATTTGGGAGCAAACTTTTCGAAATCGAAAAATAAATTATATGTTCGAGATGTTACAACATCTATTCTCAAAGATATAGCTTCAAGGTATGCATTTAGTTTTTACTTTCTCCTTTCGATTTATTCATTAGTTTTTAATTTATTGATTGTCTTGCCTGGAAAATTTGGAAGATTTTAGAACTATCCTCTTAAAAGAGTATCTAAATCATAAAAATCGCTGAATCTAAAATTTCTTGGCAACTATTTACCTCTTTTCAATCCTCCATGACATGGCTCCAATTATTTATACATCAACTTAATAAAGGGTGATTTCATTGTTATGTTCATATGTACGAAATGTTGGTATCGATACCTAAAGTAGAAATCATATCATACTTTACAAAAGGATTGAAGACTCATTATCAATTACTTTTTGATAAATATTAATTTTTTGTCAACAATTCATATATTTTAAGTCCTCGTTGATATAAGACTTCATTCTGATGTACCATTAATGCCACTTCAAGCCCAAAAGATTTCTTACTGCTTCTCTATGTACTGAAGTTTATTCTGTATATAAATATCAGATTCTTGCTAGATTCTAAAACAACCTCCATTTCCCCTTAGGAAATTGTTTTAAGATCCAATAATGATTCGTGATTTTGATAATGAGTAGCAGATAAAACAATAGGAGGATGTGGTTTCATTAAACTAAAGAATTCAAGGGCAGATTTGTGAAGATTTGATCCAATCTGATATTTGAAATCTAAATAAGGATAATATTTTACTTTTTCCTATCTCATCCATTAAAACTAAGGATCTACTTGAAACCTGGAGTATGGATTTAATTTACAACAATTATTAATCCATTAAACTTAGATGGGAGTTAGGTTTACCTTCACACGGAAATGCTGCCTAAATTTCTTCTAATGTGTAAATATCAGCATTTTTTGCAGGAACAGGAAGCCCGCAGTGAGCTAAATATATAATTAAACCAATTTAGCGTATGAATACTGATTTTCCAGAAAAATTGGGCCCTACTATCACAAAAATCCTTTTATCGTTTAAGAAAAAATCATTTGGCTAAAATTAAATATTATGTCCTTTAGTCTCCTCCACTAATAGATGTCTTCCTCCTGAGATATTTATTTAATTTTTATTATTTAATTTAGGAATGCAAAGTCTCAATTGTATTATTGCCAAACTTAATCCTATGTAGTAATCAATTTCCCCTATAACTTCTTCTATTTTTTCAAGAAACTCTTAGTGCTATAGTATTTCCTGCACAGTGAAAATAATAATGCTTTCTTTCATTGAGGAAATTTTAAAATGTATATTTCCAAATAATTGATCCAACTCTTGAGTAAATTAAGTTTGATAGTAAGTTCTATTGTTTTCATCTTTTTCCTCTATATGACACCAATCCTATCCTCCTAATCTATCTGTTATGTCAAAATGCGATGTAATAACTAAATAATAGCAATCATCTATATATTAAATATCAATAATATCTGGTTTGATACCTTATATTATTAATTCAGATAAGTGTCTGTCTATTATAAATTTTCTTCTTAGTTAAAACTAGGCCTCAAGTAAAAGTAGTTTTTAATATTGAGGATATTTCTCTCCTTTAATAATAATATCCTTAGAATTTTAAAACACCAAAGAACTTTCAATAAAGTCTATTAATTAGTTTATTTTTTCTAAATCAAAATTGCAAAGATCCTTCAATAACTAACAGGTTTTCTACTAACTTAGTCGATCTAGCATTATAAGTTTTTTGACTTCCTATATAAATTCAACCAGAAAATTTAATGACATAAATAACTTTTAATAAGGTTCACTCCTTTCTTAATAAGTTGCCAAAGATTTTAAAACTAAAATAACAATTAGAATACCTAATGAAAAGGATCCAATTTTCTATGGCATTTTCATCAGTCTTTGATATGAAGGCAGACGGGCAAACTAATCGAAACAACTTAAATAATTAAATCTTTTCAATAAAATCTATTGACTTGAAATTGGATTTCTAAGGTTATAGTTGAATATTTTTTTGCCTTGCAGAGTTTAAAAGAATTTCTCAAAAATTTGTTAGATACTTGGCTTATTTTCTTATTTTATTAATCCTAATTGAATTTGTAATTCATCATTAAATTTTAATTTACATCTTGTCTCGTTTTCTGTCAATAAATTCAATATTGTATCTAAGTTTTTCCTTGTCAAAACAGGTAAAGCCGAACACAGATTGATATATGTTTATTTGTCAATCAAAGATTCATCATAAATCTCTGGGTTTCGGAAACCAGCAATCTAAAGTGACTCCTGAATATCATAACTAACTATTTCTGAATAATTGGCTATTTTAATAATACTTTAAATGATCTATTTTAGGTTAGCTTAAATTTATTGGGGAAGATTTTAAGAATAAAATACAGAAATTGCCTAAATGTCGTAATCATTTAAAATAAGTCTTATTTTTTTGATGTCACTCTGATCTATAATAGTAATAAAAATATCATCTTTCATAACATATGTTATTCCTATTTATGGTGAATAATAAAAGAGGGATAATTGAAATTCATCTTCTACATTATCTGAACAATGTATCTATTAAAATTATTGACTTAATCTTAGCACATCAGAGGATTATCGCTTTCCTCCTATTGGACTAATAATTCTGCTACCAATAAGTGGTAGGTTCATTGGTGTAGACTTAAAACTTGATGCATTCAAAAATGATAATTAATTTTACTAAATTTATTAGTTGAATGGCTATTTAAAAATTGAACTAGAAAATTAGCCCGAAGTCATATTTATTACTCGTTAGTTAAGTGGATTTTCTTTCTTAAGTTCCATTTGATATTCCTCTATGATTGAGGATTTATTTAACTAAGGTGCATTGGGGTTAACGAATTGAGAAGACATTAATTTCTCTTTTCGATCACTGAAATTTGGATCAAATTTGAATTTTAGATTGGAGTTCACTTATTCTTTCTACTCTGCTTGATCATTTATAATCTCTGATTGATACAATTCAGATAAGCTCATTTTTTTTTAAGGGAATTGTGGTTTCATATATAAATTATTGAAATCATTAAAATAACTTATTAACCAATCTTTTTTGTGAGTGAGACATTACTCTTGATGCTGAATGTGAGTCTTTATAATCTGCACTAGAGTCTTATTGTCTCGAAAATAATGCCCTTGGTTTTATTCGAAAGTTCTTTCCAAAAGTGAGATTCAATTAAGGTTATACTGTATGCTATGATAATCTCCTATGGATATTATCTTTTTAAGCAATTTTCGATCTTATAAGTTTAATATTAAAGTTCGTGAGTATTTCTTTTGCTTTTTCACAATCTAGAGTAAATTCTTGTTTTTTTGAGATGAGTATAGGTAATACGATGCCACTTTTCAATTTACAAGGTTAAGGATTTACAACATTATCTCCTGAGATACTGTTTGAGGGTTCAATTGGAGATCGATACGAAAGTATTTTGGAATGACGAATGAGATTACTTTTATGCATTATTTTTTCCTTAAAGTCCTTAAATGCGGCAGTCTATTGGAATTGCATTTATAATAAATATATAATATGAACGTTGCAGATCGTGGAACGTAGATAGTATTAATTTACTTGCGAATGAGTGCCTATGTATCAGTAGCAATTTAACTGCTTACTAACGTTAACCAAGTCTGCTCAAGTAACGAAATCACAATATTAGGCGATGGCTTGCAGTATATCTCTGTATCTATCAAGGGAGCTTATATCATGATAGTACTCAATGTGATTGCGTTTGTATATGTGAAGGCAAAAGACAAAATGCAAATATCGGATAATGCATTGTTGGCCTTCATAAATATATGTTGGGGAATGATGCAATTCATGAAAAGTTATTAAACTGCTTCTTCGAATTTGTATGATTGTGACTATGTTGTTAATGGATAGTAGATTACTTTTTACTTTCATGCAGTTACTCTGCTGTAGGTACATGTACTAGAGATTTAGGTTTTACTAGCATTTTTTTTCAGTTAAATTATTATGAGGATAGTGAGTCTTCCAATCAATTGTGTAGGTTTGTATTTGATTTTTGTGAATGCTAAGTAAGATTGCATAGAGGATAATATTTTCTATCTTATGCTTTTATCAGCTGTTTGGTTAATATTGTTGGGAGTTCCATACAATTTTTTTATGAGTGCTAATAGAAGGATTTCTGGACCTTATGCATTCCTTTCATTAATTGGAATCTTGATACAAATACCTGTATGTGGTATTGATTATGACAATTTTATTAGTACTAATCTATTATTATGGTCTAAACTACAAAAATGATTCCTGTTAAGTTGCATACAGTAGCTAAGAAATTTATTTAGTGTTATCAGCTGCTTAGTTGATTATGATGACACTCTACTTCCTTTATTACAAAGTAAAAGAAAATTTATTGTAGAAATTCGAGAAAGAGAAACAAAAAGAAACAAACAATTTAATCAAT
Organism: Paramecium caudatum; assembly: GCA_000715435.1. NCBI lineage: Eukaryota > Ciliophora > Oligohymenophorea > Peniculida > Parameciidae > Paramecium > Paramecium caudatum. Next base: position 212,474 of record JMSD01000015.1, read on the forward strand.
CTCTCTAATACATCAAAGCTGTCAACAACTTTATATACTATAAAAAAATGAAGTTTATATTATCATTATTGAATTTTATTTTCTTTGCTCTATTGCAATATAAAGTTGAGTAAATCCTTTTTTTTCTGCTCAAATGTCAGATTTTTTGAAGAATTGATCTCATGTAATTTCTACAAGATGCTTGTTGTATTGTAAGTTGGCTCTTTTAGCTAATTATTCGATAAATTATTACTTTCAATGCAAAATCATCTTTACTCACAAATAACTCTTATTCTGAGACTTATATTTATTTTTTGATTTCCTCAGCAAAAGCATTAATATCATTTGAAAATAATTCTGCAGCCTGAGGGTTGAACGATGTCATACAATCATAATAACTAACATCAATGAACATTTCATAAAGCTTATTCAATAGATTGTACAGCATGCAATCTTATCCATATTTCCATTTAGGTATCAGAGCATCTACATCAACTTAATTAAACTAATCTATAAGAGGGTGTAGTATGGGATTCAAAAATTTAATTTTTGGAATATTTTTTGGGAACAATTTAGGAAAGGTAAGAATAAATTTAAACTTTCCTTTAGAATAGAGACCATATGATATAGATATCAAACCATGCCATTCTAAATTAAGTTTTATAATACCTGTAATTTATTCTGGTTTTGGAACAAGAATTATTGAAAATTTATGAGCATACACTGATAACAATTTGCTATATAGTCATTTACATTACTATTCAAATTTAATTATATTATCTCTGGCTTCTTAACTGGTTGCTGCTTGATTTATTACCTATTCACTTAAATAATGTGATGATTAAGCATTAGCTAGTATTTCGTTCATATTTCAAATATTAATAATAAGTTAAATATTTCATTTATTCTCTGATTGCTTCATTATATCATCAAGGGGAATTTCTGGTCTCGAGCTTCTATGTCCTTTTCCTTTTCTTTTTAATTTCTACCACAATCGCTCATTAGTCAAGTCATCATCTGGAATTTCTTCTTCCTCTTTATCTATATTCCCTTCGTATTTTTACAGTGCTTCCATGACTTCTTCAACATGATATTCTTGCTATCTAGGGTAAGATAAAAATATACCTCGTTTACAAAGCATAAATTTGATTTATTTATCTTTCAATTTTCAATTACGGAATAGAATTATCTGGTTCTACATCTCCAATTTTATCAAAATCATATAGTAATTACATTTATTATTGTTTCTCTTCATCTTTTGGCTCAAATATTACTTTATTTTTATCATCATACTCCGTTACTTTAATGCTACCTATTGGCTTCATGAATTCTGCACAAAGATCTCGAAACTCCAATTAAATAACAACTTACTTTAAAGAATATATTTTTGCTTTGATAAACCTCTGTAATTGGGCAAATGCATGAAATTGTTAATCTCTTTTGCTTTTTTAAAATGATTTATGCAGTCACTACCTTTACTTTCATATCTTATAGAGTAATAGTGTGTCCAATTTCTAAACTGCGATTATGCCTTTATTTTTTAAAGGGTGGCTTTATTTCTGTGAGAAATTTTTAGGCCAATTCGTCTGAGTAATCGCAAATCCTACATAATGGTGGTTCAACAGCATCATTAAGTAATACAATATCCTTATTTGAGGTCGTTGCTCGTTGCTTTGCCTCTTCAAAATCCATAATCCCAATTAATTTAAAGTTGTCATCAACTAATCTCACTTCCCCTTGTCTTTTGATCAACTCATTGGTGAGCAATGGTTTGATGTTGAGCAATGCCTAAACACGATGAATGATTATTGGATTGAATTTGTATGTTGCAAAAAAATATTTTAATAACATAAATAAATGGAAGACTGTCTATTCGAAATTAAAGGAGTAATGTTATATATTATTTAGAACTCTTAACATACTATTTAAAAGCAATCGGGAGCAGATGTAGTGGATGATCAGGAGATTGTCATTGAAGATAATGATGGTGAACTAATGCCAGAATTTAAAGTTAAAGTTGACGAAGTTTAGAGGATTTTAGAGCGAATTAAAGTAAATAATGAGAAAATTGATGAACTTAAAAAATCTTACACAAGTGCTACTACATCAATGACTGAAAAAGGTTCATGTTATTATAAGCAAAAGATGTTAGTGCAAAGTTAGACAAATTGATGTAAGAGAACACTAGAAGTTAAGACAGACTTAAAGGATTAATGAAAGAAGTGGCAACTGATGTAGAGGAGGCTAGGCAAAAAGAACCAGATGAACCAGAGACAAGAATGAAAATTGATATATAAGCAGCAGTCACTTTGAAAGTACAGGCCGTTCTTCAGGATTCTCAAAAGGCATAAATGGATTTCAAGAATGGTCTTCGTAATAAAATCTCACGTTAAGCTGGATGCCTGGATTCAAACTTAACTGACCAACAAATAGAAGAGATTTGTGAGGATCCAAATGTATTATTGATATAATTTAGAAAATGCAAGAACTATTACAAAAGAAAATTTATGGTTAGGCTTCTATATAATTATAAAATGCTGTTTAAGATATTCAAGATAAATATTAGGATATTTTGAAGTTAGAAAGGGTAAACTTATCGTAATATTTAGAGTGTTTAACAAGTTTATTAATTGTTTTCAGATATGGCAGTACTTGTATAAAATTAAGGAGAATTGATTGACAATATAGAATAAAATATGATCAAAGCAAAAGATTATGTTTAGAGGGGAGAAAAACATTTAGTTTAAGCAAAGAAAGATCACTAAGCTGCAAGAAAAGTATATATTATCTGTGAATGTAGAAAATGTGTTGCATCATAATGATTGGTTTAGTTTTGATTTTAGTAATTGTTGGACCAATTTTAGGAACATCTTTATGATTTATTTTATATTTTTAAAACTGTCAAACGATATATAGTACAATAAACAATTACTCAATTGAATTTCTTAAGAATTTCGATTACTTTTAATCGTATTTATAATTCTTGACACATTATCAATTTCAATAAACAAGGATGAAAAGAAGTTTATTATTACAACAAGAAATCCAGCATTAAGCAGAGATTATATTCTTTTTCATTATTCTTTTCAGTATCATCTACATATGATGCTAGGTTCAGGAATATTGTTTCAAAAAGTGTTTATTTAATTGTTTAAAAGATTCTGATTGCTAATTAAGATTCTTATTGAAGTAAACTAATTATATTTATGATTGTTGTTTATTATGAAATATTTTCTCTTGTAATAATCTAATTCACATAAAAGGTTGTTATGATTTCAACCATAATCGTTTCTTAAAGGGGATTGAATGGTAATTAAATAAAATATTAAACCCAATCGTTGTTTCTTCTACTCTAAATCATAATTGGTTCAACTATAGATGTTAGAGTCTCTTCAGAGATGTAGGTAAGGATCTATGGAAGAAGTGATTTTAATTTGCTAATGAAAATCAACTACAATCGTTCTGAATTGTCATTTGTAAATCGTTAACATTTCTAATAATATTATATAAATACATTTAACTAAATTAGTAATTGCTTAATGAACTTTACAATGTATTCAACAATTGTTTCATTAATGTTTAATTTTATGACCATCTCAAAAGAAATGCATATCATTTCAAGTAATTTATGATATCTTAATTGCACTCCAACAGATCCAAATTAATCAGTAAGAAAAATCACCCATTTAATAGTTTGGCTTTCATCAAGATCCAAATCAGCTAAACAGTGTTGCATAAAGTATTTTAATATGCTGTTTTCTGATAGAAAACTATCAATGCAAACTAAATTCATGAGCTTTTGAGTAATAATGAATGATTTATCCTGATTTTTAGTAAAACCATACTTTAATATTTAACAGACGTAATGAAAAGTTTGATTTTCCAGAAAGTAAGAAGTATCCATTAATTCATTGTCAAGCAATGAACTAATTACGTCTAGAGAAAGTTCTATTTCTGAAAGGGAGTGTTACAGTACTTTCGATAATGCTGCAACGAGTTCATGTTTTGCATACACTAATTATGGTTGATTGAAAAGTTAAATATAATAATAAAACTTATCGAATTTATCTTTGGCTATGATAATATCGACCCATAATGACAGACATAATTTAAATGCCTCCAAGCTTTACTTATATTATTCGATTATGGTTTATTTGTCAAATTTCATTGAAGAAACCTAAAATTTAGGAGTTTCAATTAAATTTGAATGAAATCGAGGTGTATTGGTGATTAGACAGATTTATTAAAACTCTAATTTCAAGTAATGATGTACACTGTATGTCATTAATTCTTCAAAGACTTCGAATGCTTCATTGAATTAATCTACATTTGCATTCAAACAAAAAGATGCAGCCATATGTAATGCTGCAAATTTGAGTTCATCTAGTTAATCAAGTGTTTCTTTTAATAACCTTAAGGATGTATTCCATAATCCTGGATTCATTAATTTATGTTACATCTATTTTAATTGCAACTGCCATATCATACTGATTATTTTGTTTTTGATATCATTATGATACTGTTTTGATAGATATTTAGTTGTATAAACTAAAATACTTGATAATCTCATCAAACACTAATCATTTAGTGAATCTAATTGATTAAACACTAATTCGTTTAAGCAATTAAGACATAGTATCAAGTGTATGAATTCCTCTTTCTCATTCAATAAAGTCTCTATTATTTTTATTAGATCACTTTACAGTGCCCTCTAAATCTAATGATCTTTAATTAGAATATACAAAAGATTCATAATATACTCAACTACATCATCAAACCTTGAATTGACTAACTCACTAATAGGACTTAATAAATTTAATGAAAGACATTGAGCATCAACACATATAAAAAGTATGCTTTTTAAACTATTTAGTGCACTTTAACGAATTTCATGCATTTTTGAACAACATAGACACATTAATAGTGCTTCGACTCTTGACCAGATTGCATTGATTCTTAGAACATTCGATTACACAATCAAAACTAGTTTATCAACTGCAAATAATTTATAACTTGAATCATAATCTTTGCTATTTTCACTTGTTTGCATTTTTTCACTAATTTATAGAGCCAACTATGTTAAACCATCAATTATTTTATATATTGTTTCCTCCTCGTAATCATGAGAATTAATAAAAAATCCATTAATTTCTTCAGGAAACATACATAGTAATTCAACCCTTTACATTGTTTGAAGAATACTATTCCATGTTTTTGAAGAAAATTAATCCATATTATTTTTGACTACAATTACAAGTAGTTTATAACTAATAATCCATTTTTCACTATTCTAATCAATGTTAGCTGGTGATGATATGGATGCCAAAAAACGAATTAAAATATCAGGTTATTGTGATTAAATCCATTTAATAAGTGAGTTAACTTATTATTCATATTATGATAGGTTTGAAATCACCAAAAAGTGACGGAATAACTTTAAAATAGGCCTCCAAGTTTGTATGTAATTTACTTGACAATCATTCCTAATCAAATGATCAGTTGAATGATGAATGAGTTGAGCTACATATAATTTAATTTACTTATTTAAAAGATAAATTATTTTGAGGCTGATTATGGAGTGAATTCTAAGTATTAAGCACTCAAATTAACTAATTGGTTGCTTTATTTCCAAATGACTGATATATATTCAGTAATTTATTGAAGTGTGGATGAGTAGATCATTTTAGTGATGTATTCATGATAACCTAAATTATATTTGATTATACTATTAAATCCATTGACTGGATCTGATGCTATTTTCTCAAATATTACCTTATCTGAATAAAGTAATAAAAGTCCATCATGGATGGCAATTTTGGAAGTCTCAAAAGTATTGCATTTGCCATAAAGCATCATAATCGATTATAATAGTTCAAATTTATCACCCATTAAATGTACATATGCAAATAAAAGTCTAATATGATTGATTCCTATTATGAAAACATGTTTACTTTAAAGTAAAGAGGTCCCTACAGAAATATCAACTTAACTGAGATATTTATATAACTTATTTGTATAAAAGTCCTCTTTATTGAATTGTTTTCCCCTTTGCAACAACATAATGAAAATATCCTTGCCTAAATAAATACAAGGATTACAAAGAATTAAATTATAGCCAGTATTAATTAAGGTTTAGATTTTGTCCTATTGTATTTAAAAAAAGAGTTCAAGTAACTCTAATAATTATTATTATGGAACATTAGCAATCACTAAAAGTATTCCTTGTATTGCAGATTATTGGATTATAGAATTATCTGATTATGTGAATTAAAGCAACAGGTTAAGTAACTACGTACATCTAAAGATTACCCTTATACAATTATTCATCCATGTTGAATCAATTAAATGTAAGAGAGTTGATATCAATTTAATGCTTATTGTTTCATCAAATTCCGTTTTAGCAATAGCAACAAAATCAATAATAGCATTCTAATTATTCTGAATATATATGACACATACATGTGCATGAGTATGCTTTTACAGTATAGCAATCACCTTATGAGCATATTACTAATTCTTAGATATAGCTATTAAGTGTAATAATTGGGGTAGTCTTTCACTAGGATCTGATTCACAATGATCTAGCAATTATTTAATATTCATATAATATAACATGAGTGAGGATCCAGCACAATTGCACATAGATTTTGCCAAGCTCTAAGTAAGTGATCAAGAGGATGAATTCTACAGTGGATAGTCTGATGTTTCCATAGAGCTTGCTCTGTTGGAATGTTCATAAAAGAATGAAATCCTCAAAATCGAGAGAAGAATCGTGACGTATCTCAGGGAACTGGGCGTACGGATGAAGACTGATCCCCGGGCCAAGTAGGAAAGGTTCTGCAAACGTAGACGGCCAATCAAGAGGGCCAATACAACAATGCTCGAAGAACCTCCCATCAAATCAACAACCATGACCCCACCATTGGTGCATAAGAAACTCACAATGCAGTTACAGATGAACAGCATCATTGGTAGGAGGACTCCACAAAATTTAGGTAGCACACCTTTGCTTCAATTTCCAAATAAGATTACTGAAAAATCGAAATTTTGTCAGCAACGTGAGAGTTCGAACTCTCCTCTGTGAATTAACTTAAATCAACGTTTAATATTAAATTTATGACCAAGTTCATACTCATCATCAAATCTCTAAATTATTTGATATTGTTCAACTAGTTACTTGATCTAAATATAAATATTTAACAAACCTCATAACTCTAATATGTATCAAATCTAATTTGTTCTTTAAATATTTAAAAGTCAAATATTATCTAACTTGGGTAAGACTTTACTCCAATTACTCGAGCATAATCAATTTCTCTAAATTATTCTTTTCTTTAAGGATTAAGGAAATGAATTTTATGAATTGATAATCCCAAATAAATTGTTGGGTGCACTTCTAGTCCTGCATTTTTAAAGTATTTTTGAGTTCCCTCATATACTTAAACCTGAAATATGGCCATTGAACTTTATACAAAAGTACGAGCAGCATTTAACGTTACTAAAGCAGCCAAATATTTTTAGTCAGTGTGTTTCTACTGACTATTTGGTTTATTTTCTTACTTATCTTACTTGTTTTTTAACTAAATTTATGATATTACTTTACACTAATAACATGGAGTTCATTATCTAAGGACTTGTAACATTGATTCACAAGATCTTTCCATTCTTTTTCAGTACTACTTTAAAACATCTCCTAAGGAATTACTCTTCTAATTTCTCCTAACAAGGTATCATCTAATCTCTAGTGCTTCATATGAAAGTAGAGAGCAGCAAACAAACAGTATTCCTTAAATCCAAGCTGTAATTTTTATTCATGAACATCTTCCAGGATTGAAAATGCCATATTAATCAATCTGACAGGATCTTCTTTATAATCAGTTGATTCCAATTCAGCAGGCAAATAAATATATTTCTTCATTTTGACCATCACACTATATTATAATATATTTTAGTACTCTGTATTTGATTTAGCTAACATCTTCTCTAATTTAGTAAAGAATCCTTAAGTATTTTCCCTTTCATCTTGCACCACTTTATATAATACTTCATCATCATCTAAAACCCTTTACTTCTTAAGTTAATCTACTAAATATAATCTAAAATCTCGGTAATAGTGAAATTTATTAACCAATGCTACATAATCGAGTACTTCACTCACTCTTGTTTAATCAGATACTCCAATTACTGTTTCACTGCCATCAGGTAACGTGATAATAACCTTTTTTGAATGAGGATCATTTTAATTGTAAGCACCTACTTTGTTTGGGATTATTTTAACAACACTTCGTTTTCTTGTCTCTCTTTCAACTGCCACTGCTTTCAGTATTTCTCCAGCACTGATTTTTAATTTTTCCACAAGAATACCCTTTTCTCTCAATTCATCTAATCCCTCTAATGTGGTTCTTTATAAATTAGTTTTATGAACAGATTTTAATTAAACTTCTAATTTATCTGGTAATTCATAAAAATCGATAGGTAACTCTTATGATTATTAAATAGTATACTTAATTCACTGACTAAATCCTTATCTGATTAAGCTTCCTTTGATTGCAATAATGCTTATAGAAAATTTTCAATAGCAATTTTTCTAGCTTCAATTGATTTTGTTTTATGACTTAATAACCAATTCTTATCAGGTAATTGTGGGAATACAATTTTTGGATATTTTTTGGAATACTTAACAAGCATAGATTCAATTTCAGAATATCTAATATAAATCTATTTTCATATAATTATTTACATTTTAAAACACTTTATTAATACTTATTTCAGTAATATATTAAGTGTGTTTATTGAATGACTAACTGTTTCTTTCTTCTGTACCTACAACTATAACTTATACTGGATATCTCATTTTAACTTAATTGCCTTTTTGTTGTTCTCTGTTACATACTTCTTCTCTGTGAGTTTGAATCCATTTTTCAAATTAATCAATATATTTCTTCTTAGCTGCAGGAGTTTCAGCAATACATTGAATTGTGTCACCTACCCCCACAATTTAGAACAGGTTACTAAAGTATTTATTATTGTCTGATTGGTTTTTCACAAAAGAAAGTGAATCAATAACTAAATTCTTCAAAACTTTTTCTTCGTGAATCAAGATTATCATATCACTAAGAACATGTACAACTACTTAACAATCCTCATCTTTTTTAGCGTTAGGTTATATAATTGTTAATTTTTCTTCAAATCTGTAAGTTCTATTCTCATCTTTTAATATTTCTTCTTGATTGAGTTTATATTATTCACAAATCTGCTGTATTTATAATCTACCCATAAAATTATCCATTGATTTATTGTTCTCTTCATTTACATCTCTGAAGTATTTATGAATAAATTTAATGTTCTTCAAATCAGGATAATCTTCATCTGAATTTTTTTCCAAGTCCTAATTATTAATTTTGATACTTTAAATAATAGAATATATTTTGGTAATCTTTAAACTGGTTTAACTAGAAAACTTGCTAAATCCATCCCCCTAAGAACACCACTTTTATTTATCTGCTATAGAAATTCTTTGAATTGTAAATCATTTGCCTTCAATTTCTCTAATAATTTGTTAGAGTTTGTGAACCTGCTACAATAATCATAGTAACACTTGAATCCATGTAAATTTGGATCAGAAAGTTGTTTAGCATTACCCTCAAATACCATCTATGAAGTATTAAAATTCTTATACTTTGTAAGGTAGTAAATTTTTCTTATCAACATTATATCCTTTATAACCTACTTCCATAACTTCTAAGAACTACTTGTTCCAATTTAAGAGTTCATTACAATTCATGAAAATATTTTCTAAATCTTCTGGAGACAATATTTTTGCTGCTGGCACTCTAACTTTTTCACAAACCGTAGTTAAATCAATCACATATTGTCTTTCTGTGTTTATTATTTCAGCAATCACATTTTTTCGATATCGGTGTTTCTTTTTCATTTTTTGGTACTTTTTAAAGTCTTGTCTTCCATAGAACCATAGCTGCATTTTTTAAGCAGCCTTAATCTCTTTACTGTGAACTCGTATAACATGAGAAACCATTATCCCTTATTGTTGCTCGGGTTGTTAATGGCTTTCAACCATTCTCATTTATGGTATTTATTTCATATAATATATAATCAAAGTTAGGGGTTTTAAATTTCTCTGAAACTAGCTATAGATTTAATATCATCAGATCGATTGGAGTCACTTAGTTAACGTACGCTCTAAATTCCAGTAAGAGTTTTTATGGCGTTCCTTTGTAAAGTGGCTCTGGCCTTCTTCCTACCGATTCGTAGGAATCTTTTGGCCAACGAAATACCAACTATCCATGATTCTGAATATCTATTCTTTTTTTTCTTACTTTGTTCATCTTTTTTATGTTGTTCCATTTTTTCAATATAATCACCTTTTGTAAGTGAAAAGTGCCTATCCTTCTATTCATCGAAGTCTCGTTTCTTTCTTCTTAATTCTTCTATCTCGTGTTACCATCGCATGAATGTCATAAATTCTTTACTTTACAATTTAACCTGAATTTTACCATACTGGTAATACTCCTCAATCCGGTTGGTCTCGCTCAACTCCTAATTTTATTGCAACCCTCTCAAAAAGTGAATTTACTTCTTTTCATGAGCAGTATTGCGAGGAGGAATGCTTGAGATCTTCAATGGTTATCTCGATTCTCGAACAAGCAATTTTAAAGAGGCAGCAGCCTAATTTCGAAACAAATAGTTTGCTGAACGAATTGACTTTTAAGATGTAGCTGACTCCTCAGAGGAGAAGCTAAAAGAACTAGAGTCTGATGAGACCACTAGTTTATAACGATTGTCCTTCCTTTTACTAAGTACTCTTTGTGGAGGCGACTCTGATGAGTCTTGTTATTATTCACGCTGGCTAAGCATCATTTGCAAAGAGGTACGGGGATCGTGTATACCTCTTAAGCTACTCATCTCCTTGGCGATGACTTATTGCAACTTAAATCCCCCTAGACCGATAGGTTAGTCCATTGTATGCAATTAAAATAAAAAAAGCGAATAGACATCACGGATGATCGTAATTAGTATAATAAGTGTAGCCCTCTTCATTACAGATGAACCACTCATAAGATTACGACGTCTCAAACAGCGTAAACGGTAAGATGAAGAAGAAAAGGTCACTTAATCTTAACGTTAACCCATGATAATTGATACATCAGTGGCGCTGCACCCTATTTAACCTGATACAGGTCGTATCTTAGATTACATAAGAGTATAAAATAGAGAGTACAAATAATCTAACATAGATTAAATCTGGTCAAATTGAAACAAAAACCAGTCAATCGTTCTAGGATTCTACATGAAGAAACACATATTGAGTAAAGAGATGCTATTCCATAAGTGGATGTATATATGTGAATATTTAGCAATTTCTTTATCGAAAGACTTTCAATAACATAATTAAAAGGTCTCATATTAAGCAACTTCGCATTGAATAAGTTTTGAATAAGGTGCAGAGGCATTTGAGTGAAATTAATAACCAAGAGCCTTCTCACTCACCAAAAGCTTTAGTACGGGAGAGAATGCACAAGTCTGTTCATACTTACTCAATTTGTGAGCATCAATCAACAGAGAGAGATCGAGCAGCTTCCCTTAAGATGACTATGGAATAAAATTAAGAATTTCGAGGTTGTTTATAATAATGTGTCATTAGTTCTTAGAAATGCGAAAGTCAAAGAGATTATACATAAAACAGAAGATACAAGAGAGAGGAGCATAGCAGCAGTATTTAATATTATAATTTAGAAACTATCTGTTTATAGTGAAAAACCTAATAGCATATAACCAACAAAAAAACAACTCCAATAACTGCGTTACAAGTGGATACGCCGTTTGAAATACAATATTTCCTTACATGACAATCAGACGAAATAATTTATGGCATTTTTGGAAGATTTACGTGGATCAGATATAAAAGTTGGCATGCGTGATCAATTTTACTTGACTCGATACAGGGAGAAGTTGTTAGCAGGTGATCACTTGACACACTAAGACTTGCAAGGCATGCTAGATGATGAATAAACACAGATCATAGGGAAATTGCTTAAGAAATATGTCTCCTTGTATTGATAAATAAATAATTAATATCTTTTTTAATCGAATCCAAAATGGCACAAAATGTACATATATTATACAATCATAGTTCGACTTAGCAGCTGAAGAAGTTAAGGCATTTGTTGGCAACCTCAGTGATCAGGTTAAGTTATAAATCTATGGATTGTATAAATAAGCCACAGTCGGAGACGTCAACACAGGTATAACAATAGTTTAAACAATAAGATAAGCCAGGAATCTTTGATTAAAAGGGAAGAGCAAAATGGGATGCATGGAATGCTAACAAGGGAAAGACCTAAGAATAAGCCAAGGCTGAATATGTTCAAGTGGTCAAAGCTAATGCACCAGCTGACATTGCTAAAAATTTATGAGTATTATTATAAATGATAAACCAACATCCTACAATTCATATGAACGACATCGATGTTTAGAAAGATGACGAATTAATCTAAAATTCCTTAAAAAAGTTACCTCGATTCAAGAAGATAGAGATTGTAGGAGAGATCCTTGGACTCATTATACTTATTTTCTAATGGGGTTACTTTCATAAGATTGTAAATAACTGTATAGAAAAATAGTTTGTCGACCTTAACCAGAAAATTCCCACAGAATTTGACTATGATGGAAATGCTGTTCGATATGCAGATAAGAACATACTATATGCATTGCCAGGAGTCATGACAATAGCATATATGATTTTTACTGTGTTATAATTTGTGCCTCATAGGTTCAATTATGATTGTGGTAATTGATTTTGTAACCTAAGTCGGGTTAACTGTTTTTAATGCCCAAGAGATTTACAGGGCCACTAGAATGGTATTACTGTATTGCAAAATAATCACAGAATTGATGTTCACTTTTATTACTCTAATCATGTTATAGGTCGTACAATACGAGGCTGAACCACACTCCATGTATTATGCTTTCTTGTTCGTGTTACCTTACTTGATAGGAGGAGTAGTGTACTATAGAAGACTAAAAATTATAAGTACTTCTAGTTAAGTGTGAATTAATATAAGTAAATCAATGCATTTCAATTTCTTTATTCAGTCTTTCTGGATCTTTCTCCATTTTCCACTCTGTTACTATCACTGTAATAAGTAGTAATCCTCCAAGGACTGATTGAATACCACAATAAAGAAACAAATATGCCCTAACATAGGGAACAACGATTTGATTTGCAGCTACATACAGTGTTCCATATCCCATTATTAGAGAAGTAACTGTTGCAGTAGCATGTTTGTATTCTATTTAGATACATTATTACTTTTTAATGCTTTATTATTGCTTAACTCTACTGCAATAGCAGCAGCTACATTATTATAACATCCTCCAATCAGTATCCCTACTCCGAAATTTAGGGCCATGTATCCACCATAAGGGTCAGTAATGTCCTTTAGAAAATTTATCATAACCATCAATATGGTTCCTAACCATAAAGCAGGAACGATGATAGTAGCTCTTTTGCCATAACGGTAACCCAAATAACTAACTTTATTGAAAAGCTTACCATACTAAAACACCTCCAATTGCAGCTCCAGCATCAACCATAATATTGATTAGAGCAACGAAGGAAACATGCAATCCATCTAAGTAGGCAGGTAGCCACAATCCAACAATCATGGAAATTGCCTTAATACATCCAAAAGCAAAAGCATAGATAGCCACTCCTGGTAAAAGCCATGCTTTCCATATTTTTAACTTTTTGACAGCAACAACCTATTTACTCACTTAAGGTTCACTGGAAGTGTCGTCAAGGTGCATCTCAGACACTATTTGTGGCTTAGATCTAGCAAATATGTGAAATCCAATCGAGGCCACTAACAATGTACCACCGCTCATGTAAACAGGAGTCAGCAAAGAAAGGTTACCAACTTCAATTGTGAGGCCAGAATATGCAAAACCAACTATATTTCCAACATTGATGCAGGACGCGAACAATCCCAATACAATGACTTTGTTTGTCTTTGGTGTCCAAGCATTGATGATTGCTATTTAGGGTTTTTATGTACATAGTAATCCAGGCCAAGCAGTTGATGAACATATGCCTGCAACCAACAACATGAATAAATAGAAGAGTCTTCCCATATTGGTGTATTGAATCATAAGACCTAGCATAATGAACAATAGAGCAAGTGGGTAAGTGCCACAAATTACAAAAATCTTGGGATCCATCTTGTCTCCTAACTGACCCAGCCTAGTTACACATATTTGTACAAGAAATATCCCACACCCATGGATAATAGGAATGTAAAATTCACATAACCTAGAAATTTGGAATCGAAATCTGCAATCACTTCACCTTCAACAAGCAGCCCAGCCACATAACTCCAAGTTGATCGACAGCTATGTACTGTAGTGTAGAGTGCATAAGCAATTGCAAACTACTTCACACGATCCTTAGGTAAGATGGGAATTTCGTCTGTCATATTATTTATGCAATAAATTTGTGACTTTCATTTACGTTTCATTAAATCTGTATGCTGTGAGAACCAATGTCAGAGTAAATTACTCTGTGATGAATGTGTTCGAGGAAGTGGAGATCATACAGGTCATCGTCTGGTTGACATGCAATAATTTATGGGTTAAGCAGAATAATTCTTAAAGGGTGGACAGTATTATAATTTATATACTAGTCCTGACGTTGTCTTGTATGGTGCCGACCTTAATGCCAAAACCAAAATCTATATAAACAACACTTAAGAAGTTAAAATGGATATGTAGAAACAATACGTTACCTAATTGGAGGAACAAATACAAAAATATATACATTAATTAGTAGATGGTATCAGACATGTTAAGAAAATGCTTGTGGATTTCGTTGTTACCACAATAGGAGAGAGTTTTTCATCATCTGTATTGAGGTATTGAAAACAATATATTAGTGATCGAGAATGTAGTCATGCTATTGTAAAAGCTGTCTTTGTTGCTTTGGAATAAAAAATATCAACTAAAGATGCTAATCATTTATTATATAGACTTCATACAGGATAGTTAGAGAAAGAGTATTAAGAAAGAAAAGTATTTCAATTACATAACTAGATTAAAGGGTTAGTTGAGTTATTTCAATCACATTTACGTTTAATGCTTGAACCAGTAGCTACATAAGTACATTAATACATGAAATAATTTGGAGTAGAAATGGAAAGAGTTAAATAGTAAGTTAAGAGTGAACATTTCACTGTTAATAGTATGACATCTCGTTTTAGGATTAAGGAGATTAAACTTAATTAGAATTTATAAATGCATGTTGATCCACCAGAATATACTCGAAAACATAATGTGTCTCAACCACCTCCTGTTTAAAAGGAAATCTTGGAGGAGGCTCTTAGAATTAAAAAGATTCCAAAATAACGCAAAATAGAATTACTAAGATCTCTTGACTTTACATAATAGAGTGCTAGAAGTGATCTGAATATGTAATCAGTTTCCTAAATTGCTCCTCTTCGTGGTTAGTTAGATAATGGAACAACTGATTTAAAAAGAATCTTAAATATAAGTGGTTGGCACAATGGTTTAATAGATGTTTGTAATATACAAGGGAATATCTGTTTAAGTGTTGGAAAGGAAGGTACTGTTAATATTTTCACTATTTAATTTGAAGGAAATGAGATTACAGTTACAAATCAACATTCCATGAAACCACATCAAGAATTAAGATATGTAGAAATGTGTTAAACTCCAGGGATGTTCTTAACAGTTGGCAGGAATATAAAAATTACTAATGAAAAATATTTTGATTTAGGATACATCGTTAAGTTGTTCCTTTTTTAAGATTTAAAAAACATAGAATTACTTACAGAATTTAGAGACATGCATTAATAACCGATAGAAAGGATGAAATTCATTAATGAAAACTATATACGATCTCGTGTAGAATACTCAAAATTTAGCAATGAATTAGAATTTGCCACTTAAACAGTTGATACAATAAAAATTTGGAAATTTTCATATGATAGTGCAAAAATTTATGAAGGTGAAATGAATGAACTCTACAAAATAGAATTAAAGGGTCATATAATTAATAACTTTGAACATGCTGGTGGTCACATTGTAGTTTCCACTAAATCGAGTTATCAAATTTTCAATAAAACTCATTAAGTCAAATAATAAAACTTAGGGAAGGATTAAATAGTTAGAACAAAATTGATTACAAATAATCGAATTCTATTATTAAGTAGTTTCGGTATTATAACTGTTCTTGATATGGGAAAGTCAAATAGTGAACCATAAAAAATAGTATTTTATAATAATATGTAGCATCTCAAAAAATACTTAAGATAAATATTATTCGAGAAGGAAGATAAAGAAATAGAGTTAATAGATTGTATTTAAGTGAATTAAAAATTTGTTGTATTTATGCATAGTACTCAATATGATCACTTTCTTGTCTTAAATAAAAACTTTGATGTATTATTTATTAATATAAAGTTGGAAAACAGATATAGATATCCCCCATCAGAAATAAGATAACTTGTGTATTTAGAACTTGACAAATTAAATTTAATGATAACAATGGAGGGAAAGAATGATTTCTGGTTATGGGATATTAATGTGAAATGATAATATGTATATATATCAATGGAATATTGATTTCTTTTATGAACTTAACAACGATTATGCTTCAACAACTTATTCACTAAATACATATGCTTCTCCACCAGCTAAGAAATATAATTAATTATTACCATAACTTGAATCAATTCCTACAGCTTCTTATTCAGGTTTAATTTTGAAAATTCCAAAACCCTTAAGTGGTACAAGAACACCAAGGATCAAAACAGCCCAACCAGCAATAGCAAGTACTCCTACAATTTATATTCCAAATTATTTAAGACCATAAGCATAGAATAATCCATGGGATCTTGATAAGATTCCAAGTAATAATGTTCCTAATACTCCTGGTACTAAATGAGCAGCAATAGCTTATGCTGGATCATCAACATGTGATCTCTTAACTAATAATACAACAGCCAAATAGGCAACTCCAGCAAGACTGCCAATTAATGCAGCAGCCCATAATTAAATATCATCAACACTTGCACTAACTGCAACAACTCCTGCTACTGCACCTCTTGATAATGAAATTAGTGAAGTCTTTTCCTTTTTCAAATAGTAAGCAACATAACTTGTAAGACCACCAAATGCAGCTGCAATTAAAGTATTGACTGGTACAAGTCCTTTAACAAAATTGGTTGCATCATTCTTATTTAATCCAGATAAAAAGATTGTTTATACGACAACAACAAAGAGTGCTCCAATACCTACAAATAATGGTGCATGATGAGGGAATATTCCTGGGTGAATTCTTCCGTTTTGATCTCTACGTTCTGTTAGTAATAATGAAGAAACCAATGCTGTAACTCCACCAAATACATGAATAATTGTACTACCACCAAAATCAACAAATCCAAATTTCTTTAACCATCCATTTCCAAAAGTCCAATGTACTACAATTGGATATAGTAATCCTTGTAAAATGATTACTCCAAAACTAAATGAAAAGAATCGTGCTCTTTCAAGTGTTCCCAAAGCGAATAGGGAAGTCACAAACATAGCTCCAATGGTATGGAATATGAAATTGTCATAATCATTTTAAGTTTGTGTTGCTTAAAATCCAGCACCTGCAAAGAGACTTTTGCCGATGAATTAATTTGAATCTACACCAAATGAAAATGCATAACCAGTCTTTGAATTAATTAAAATCTTACGATAAAGAAAGCAATAATAGTTAATATTGCACCCAAAAGTACAGTTATGATAGCTGATTACACTGACTTGTAACGTACAGCTCCACCTGCAATAAATGCATATCCAAGTACTCCTAAGATACTAAAGAATGCGCAACTCAACACCCATGTTTCATCTAATCCCATGATATTCCGTTAAAATAATTAATTACATTTTGGAAATTCAAATTTGTATTTTATATCATAACAATAATGCGCGTACTACTGTATTCACGTTCAGTTTCTTTAAGTGTGTATACTTCTATCCCACTCCCACAAACAGGATTGGCTTTCCTGTTGCTGATGTAAGTGATAAAGCAGCACCGACTACAATACTGATATAAAATACCTTTCTCATCCACAGTATCGAACTTACTCAAAATAATAGCATCAATTTCACGAACATTATCCTTTGGACTATTCACTATTAAAGCTTTATTAAAATTGACAAGTTGATCAACTCCATCATTTCCAACTAATGCTTCTCCCACAAATAGTACTAAATCTGGATTATTCATGGTCACGATTCGTGACAATGCTCTCATTAAGGGTTCGTTATGTTGCATTCTTCCTGCTGTATCCACTAACACTACATCAATTTTCTTTATTGTAGCTTCTCTAATAGCTTAATATGCTATTTCAGGGGGATCATCTTTATATCCTCTATCATAAACAGGAATATCTAAACATTATCCATGAGTTTTTAGCTATTCAACAGCACCAGCTCTAAAGTTATCACAAGCTGCAATCATAAGAGAGAATCCTTAACTCTTGAACAAGTATCCCAACTTAGCTAATGTTGTAGACTTACCAACACCGTTTACTCCAATAATGACTATCACATAAGGCTTTTGCTTTTCTCTAGCTCGTAATGCTTCTGCAATAATATCAATATGCCTGTTTGGAGTCAGAATTTTTGTAAGAGTTTGTTATAAGGCTTCTTGCACTGATTTCCTTATAGATTGGAATGCTTTAGTTTTTGTAGCCAATAAATTTTGTTTGATTGAATCACACAACTTTTATGCTATTTCTTCTGCCACATTCTTTTACATCAATTGAGTCTTAAAGTCATCCAAAACTGGCAATAGATCCTCCTCTGTTAACTGTTTATTTCCTGTCAGGTTTTGAATCTTACCTGACAATCTAGAGAAAAGACCCTATTTCTTTTATTATTTTGGATTTTCATCATCTGAACCAAATAGTGGATCATCATCTCCAACAAATTATTTAAGTAAATCATCCTCATTAGCACCAGTCATGTACTTCTCTTAATTACTTGTTGTAGGAGCTTAACCTTTGCTTGTAAAATCAAGTGATTCCAATTATTTTTTAGTTACATTGGTGTTCATGATGACTGATTACTTTGGTGATCGACTATCAACTGGAGACTTAGCCCCTTCCTAGGGCGACTTTGCCCCGCTTTTTTTTTACATTTTCATCTTGATTATTTCAGCTTTGCTCAATTATTTTTAATCAGGTTCTTCTCCCTCATCTGGAGATTGAGTTGCCTCCAATTATTGTTAAGGTTATTCTATAGTCTTCGATCCACCACCCACATCTTTCTCATTCCTTTTTTCACAATACAATTGCCACATTTTCATCACTTCTTCAAAACCTGCTTCAAAATCAGGAATAGTCCTAAAATAAACTTATATTTTACTAATAAATGCCTTTTTGCTTAATGGCTGGATTATAGATCTACTTGAATTGAGTCTGCAACATTTTCAACAAGACATCAATATATTAGATGAAGAAGATCTCTTAATAGGCAACTACAAATATCAAGCCAAGTTCATTGAGCATAATCCATTGCACACGCATTGAACCAAGTTAAAGTTAAGTTTTTTGTTAGAGAAATCCATCAATTACTTTTCCCAAAACGTCTTCCTTAATTTAGCATAGAGCCTAGATTACATTTTTGAGTACCTTATAGAATAGAATCACACCACCAGTGGTAATAATGCTTGCTAAATCGATCATGTAAATGACACGTAAATTTAATTAATATAATTTTCACTTAAAAATAAATTGAACAAAACCCAAAAATTATATTATGTATATTTTACTTTAATTAATTCATCATTTTCATAGCCTCACTATTCGTTTCTTTTATTGGGCAACTTAATCTAATAATTGTTACAGGCATAGCTCATAACACTAAAATAATTCAGTTTCCCATTATTTATTTTAAATAGAACATTCAATAATTTCTAACTACAACAATCTTATGTGGTCTGGTTGAACGAACGTCAAATTTTAAATTTCCTTTCTTTTTGATAAGAAGATAAGTTTTACATCATATTCTAAACTTTCTATTAATTTTTTATGAATTATAAACCTCTCTTACTTTGATAAGCCCATGATAATATTCTAATTGTTGAGCTCAATTATTTCTAGTTGCTGTAGTGCTTGATTTTTCAATTAAAGTAATAAATTACATAGATGAGTAATTTCTTGTGATGTTTTTGGGGAATATCTTTTAATCTCTGCTATTTAATTTTTGAATTATTTATTGAAACCAATTTAATATTCTCCAAATAGTTCGTATAAACTCTCTTCTAACTTCTCCTCTAAATCTTCAAAATCAAATAAATATAAAATTTTTTAAGGATTGAAATTAATTTATTCTGCTTTTGAATTCACCAGTTCTTTAAGTATAGCTTGTAAAATAAATATTTAACGCTGCTTTATCGCATAAATCATTTCCAGAGTCATTTTTTGAAGTAAAAATTATTGATTTAAAATTTAATTTTGCGAATTCTTCCTTTAATTGCATTTTGCATTTTATATGATTCATTATAGGTATCCATGTGAGTGACAGCAATTGTCACCAGATGCATATAGTTTAAGACAAACTTTAATTAATCCTTGATACTTCTTATCATTAATTCAGTCCTCTCAAACTTACAAGTTATGATAATTCTATTTACAGGGCCGTCGGTAAGGGCAGCAATTAACCCAGCAGAATTTAACATTTTATTTTAGCACGTTCCATAGGGTGTTGAATCCAACACATTAAAATAACACTTTCCGTATGCCGATCGTTTTTATGTTACATTCATTGTAATTTATTCCGATCCTGATGTTGTATTTTAATTTGAGTTTGTTAGGCGATTGAACAATGTTGTTTTACCACTTCCTACTTATCCAATCAATACGACCTACATGCTATTAAATTATATAACGAATCATCTAAATCAGAGACAAACCCTTTAAGGTAAGCTAATAGAATTATAAAATTTAGATTATTAAATTTCTTTTAGAAATGAAAAATAAAAAATAAAATAATATATAACAATCATATAACTTATGGGTAAATTTAATACACTAAATGATTACTTGAAAAAATAAGCACAAAACAAGACATATTCATGCAAGAAAAATATATTAACAAATAATATGACAGTAATGTATTTGAATGCTATTATCATAATATTAAATTGAATGCAATATAATAGCAAACTATATTAATCAAAAACACTTTAACAATTAGGCAATTATTTCACATAATTTGCAAATTACATCTCCAAAAATTTTCATGAATCCCTCCAAACACTCAAGTAATTTCCCAGTAATTGCACAACAACATTCTCCAAACTATTCTCCAAATACTAGACAACATGATCCAATTGCCCCTGCACACTTTCCTATAAGAGCTCCTGAATCCCTCCAAAATTTTCGACAATTTTCTGCTAAATATGTTCCTAAAGCAGCAAAATTTATGCATGAACAGCAAATACTGAGTAGCGACATACAGCATTCATTAACTCCAGATTTTAGTGATATACAGCATCGAGCTAATTATAATTTATTTTATCATACACACGCTTGAAACTAAAATTCCACATCCCTATGAACATCCTTCATGGCATTTAGGACATCCAACAGAACATAGATCTTTCATACAACATCCCCATATACATTCAACAAGTTTCTTAAAAATAATGATTGGAAAGGTAAGTAAGTACACAATACAATCACACATCCATTAACAACAGTTATCATTTTGATTAAATAATCCTAAACAACAATACATTGCAACATTTGAAGCTAAATTTACAGCTATTGGATCACCATTACAACGATTTACAGGAACTATTACTGCAGTTTGAACATAACCCTAATTATGATGACATCTTCTGTCATCTGAGTCTGAATCACTATCCCGTCTTTTTTTCTTTTTTTTATGTTAGCCATTATTATTAAACTATTATCCTTAGTTATTATTATAGTAACCATTAAAGGGACTTGCATATTATGTAGGCAGTATTTGATTATGATATTCAATTGGAGGTGGTTACTATTATAATGGCATAATCTAGCCTTGGTTAAGGTATATAGGTTCAGGATGCGACTGAAAATTATTAACTTTTGGAGTTGGATGAACTTTTTAATTATTAACTATTGGATTATGGCGTATTGAATCGAAATTTTCTTAACGAAATGGGTTGGGTTAAACTTAATTTAAAAAATTATTTTCATTATGTTGAGAGTTGTTTGAGTAAACATTTTAATAGTTTGGTTGTGCATCAGATTCTTTTGGACCTATTTTGCTTTTATTATTCTAATGTTCTTCTTCTTAAAAAAAGTTATCTTTTTTAGTTTTCTCGAAATTAAAATTAGATGCTGCGAATTCTATGACTTCAACATCTGATCCTCTTTGTTGTTGTTCAAAAACCTATTGACTCTAAGCATCATTTTTTTCTAAACTTAAAGAATATTCTAAATTCGAATGATTTTTTTCACGTTCCTCGTCAGGGATACTTCTTCTTTGACCGAATGTTTGAGGAACCTAGTTTTTTTAAAATTATAAACTTTTATATCTAACTCCTCTTCATTTTATTCATCAATATTTTATTGTGACATATATAATAGAAAAATTAATCCCATAAATCAAATCCAATGTTGTTTAATCCATGCTGCAGGATAGGTATCAGGTTTTGGCATTCTTGGAAATGCTACTATTCTTGTATTTTAAGGTATAACATCTTTACATTCTTACACAAAATCAGAGATCTATCCAGGATAAATATCCTAAAGAAAATCAGCATTTTCAATTATCATTTCTAACCAAAAATCAAACCTGACTATAAATTTTGAAATATTTTTCCAATTTACATCTAATTCTGTGAATACTCTTTTAAATACATCTCTATTGTTCCAAATAACAATACTGCTATTATAACCATTTTTATTTTATTTCTCACAAGCTAACTCATCAGTCTTCATAATTGCAAATGGTCCATTGTATTCCATAATTTGATCAATATTCTCAGTGATTATCATATCTAAATCAATGTAAAACATCTTTCCTGGAGGATATTCATAATAATCCATAAATAAAGTTGCCTTTCCCCACCATCCAGTCCATCCTTTTTTAAGTTCCCTTGTTAATATTCCTTCCTCTAAATCTTAGGTATTGTCGGTGACACAAATAAAATTAAATTGCCGAGTACAATGCCTTTTAATTCCTCTAAATAATTTGTTTACGTAGTCTGCACCATATTTTGTACCCCATTTCATGCATACAACATTTACTTGATCACTAGGTTGAGCTGGTGTTTGTTTTACATCAATTTTGACTGGTTAAGCATAACCTTCACTAGCAGCAACAATTTGCTTCCAGGTATGATCAATAGCTTCTTTCTGTCTTCCGAGTTAACGTAATAAGTCTCCAAAGTTAATTTAAGCTTCATAGTTGTTGGGTTACAATTCAATAGCTTTAAGGCAAAAATCATAGGCTTCTTGTGGTCTATCTAAATTAGTCAAAAGACATGCTAAATTAGTATGAGCATCAATGTAAGCATCATATGCATTCAATTTTGAGCACCAATTTATCATTGGTACTTTTATAGTTTCATCATCGTAAGGACTTAATTCAATTACTGATTTGTAATATTCCACTGCTTTTTCATGTTACTTTTATTAAGCATGTAGATTTCCTAAATTCATAAGTATGTTTGTGCTTTTTACTAATTTAGACCATTCATACCTTCTAATTAATTAAATAATGTCTCGAATGCACTAGTGAAATGCTTCAATGCAAGATCAAATTTTTCTGCTTTCATGCAAATGCATGCAAATTTATTTTCTTCAAGTGCTTTTTCAATTAATTCATTAGTTTTTTTCTTGTATTCTAGATCAGCTTTCACTAATCTCATGTTGTGCTTCAATTCTGTGTAAAAATTCATATTTAGATTTATTCTTAAATAAATTTATATTCAATATTCAAACATTTTCTTCATTGTTGTATTCTTGATTATATTCTTTGATTTGATTTATATCATAGAAATCCTTTTCTAATTCCTGGCTTTCTTCCGTTCGCTTTTCAGGATCTGTGTGATTCTTTGATAATTTTCTATAATCTTGGCTGAGAATCAAAGCATCATTTAAACTTAAAATATCATATTTACTAGCCATAGTTTTAAGGTGCCGAATTTTTAAAGTCTTCAGCTAAGCTTCCTTACCTTAAGCTATTATGTATTGTTCACCATCTTCTGACAATTATAATGGAACCTTAATTCCAACATCATGGACTTTTTCTATTTGATTCCTTCTCTATATAGACATTAGTGAGAATTAAAATCTCGAAATTTCATAGAGTAGGTTTTTATAATTTAATTTACAACCCATTTACTAATGTATTTATTTCTAAAAAGCCAAATAACTCGGAATTTATACTGGAAAACCTCTAAATTTGACTGATTAAATTTTGCCCCACAAATTGGTTTTGATCTAAAATTATCTTATTTCAGGATAATATTATTTCATTATATCATCAAGGACAGAATCTCTCATCTAACTAAGATTGAGTACTGTAATAAGGTATTTAACAGAAAATAAAATACTGATTATTGACCCAATAGCTGCAAAAACTTCACTAATTGAAGGATAAGCGATTGAGATAGTTTTGTATTACTATTGAAAAAGTACCCAATATGCTCCATATGTATCTGGAAGGAAAAATTAATCACAATATGACTTCATTGCGTATGTTGGATAATTTAATGAATCTGAAATATAATTTTATTCCTCCACTCCAGTTGAAAACAAAAATGCTTTATTTATAAGATAGTGATTTAATTGGTAGTGCAATGTGACTGTTGAGCACATTTCAGCCTAAGACTGTATGTAAATTTGGTATGTTCTTAAGAAATTTTATGGCTCAAATGTAGAAGGATTAATAGTAGTGAATGACATTTGTCCATAAATAGCATTTCCGATTTGTGAAAAGTATGCTGCTTTTTATTCATCTGTAGCACATTTTTAATCATCTACCAAGTATTCTTCCTTACACAATGTAAATATTAAAATCCATTGACTGTCTTTTCCCATTGTAGTGTTTAAATATAGTGATCCATTATTAGTTTGTGATATTAAACTTATGAAATTGGCTTCGGCATTTTCAAAATCGAACAATAGTGGCAAAAGAACGATTTCATCACTTTTAAAAGGGTCGATAGGAGAAGGCCCATTTACATCCAATAATTCAAACTAAATGCTATTAATTAATCTAGTGAAGTTAGTGTTCTCATCGAAGGTAGTCACATCTTCTGTGACTTTTGGTAACAATTAATAACTCCACCATAAGTACATGTAATAGAGACAATATATTAGACTAAGAATAGCAATCATAATGGAAATCACTCCCCCAAGAATGCTGGAATGATTGTAGTTCATACCATCGGATATTGCAGGTGAATATGTCACACTGAAAAAATCGCATTTCTTTAATGAGCCTGTAATCTTATTCATTTATAATTATAGATGAAATGTCTAAAAGATTATAAAATTAAAAAAGAATGTTCGAAAGAAAATAACCCAATATTTAAGGAATGATATGATTAAAATCAAGTACCATTATTTTGTAATATATTTTCTTTAATCTGATTTACATCGTAAAAATCTTATTCCTCACCATCATTTTCCTCGGAATGCTTCTCCAGTTCTGATTAAGATTATAAGCCTTTTTTTTTATATTCTTGGCTTAAAATCATAGCATCATTCAAAGTTAAGATGTCATATTTTCCTGCCAAAGTTTTCATATGGCGAATCTACAATGTTTTAAGTTAATTTTCTTTCCCTTAGGCTATAATGTATTCATCACCATCATCAGATAATTGTAAGGGAACTTTTATTCCTACATCATGAACTTTTTCAATTTAATTCCTTCTCTAAAGAGACATTAAGATAAACTAAAATCTTGAAATTTCATAAAGTAAATTTTTATAATTTAATTTACAACCCATTTATTAATGTATTTACTTCTAAAAAGCTAAGTAACTGGATAATTCAACTGGAAATCCTCTAAATTTAACTGATTTAATCTTGCCCCATAAATTAGTAATAATTTTAAATTAACGTATCTCTGGATAATATTATCTCATAATATCATCCAATACTTCATGTCTCATTTATGTTAAGTTTAGTATTGTTATTACGTACTTAACAGAAAATAAGATACTTATAATAGATCCAATAGCTGCAAATACTTCACTTATTGATGGATATGCAATTGAGATTGTTTGATATTGCTTTTAAAACAACACCCAATATGCTCCATAAGTGTCCGGTAAAAAATAAGCATCACAATATGATTTCATAGCATACGTTGGATAATTCAAGGAATTTGATATGTAATTATATTCTTCAACTCCTGTAGAAAATATAAAAGCCTTATCGATTAAATAGTGGTTTAATTGATAATGCAATGTGACCGTTGAGCACATTTCAGCTTGGGAATTAATGTAAATTTAATATGTTCTTAAAAATGTTTCTGGTTGAAAAGTGGAGGGATTAATTGTTGTAAATTACATTTATCCATAAATTGCATTTCCAACTTATGAAAAGTAAGCTGCTTTTTACTCATCTGAAGCACATTTCTAATCATTTTCCAAATATTTTTCTTTACATAAAGTAAAAATTAGGATCCATTAACTGTCTTTACCCATGGATATATTAAGATTCAATTGTCTTTCACTAGTTCTGTCAATCAAACTAATAAAATCAGATTAAACATCATCAAAATTGAACATTAAAGGCTAGATTATTATTTCATCACTTTTGAATGGATCAATGACAGAAGGACCATTACTGTCCATTAATTAGAACTATATGCTATTAATTAACCTTTCAAACCCCACACTTGAATCAAATGTATTTACATCTTCAGTTACCTTAGGTAATAGTGAGTAACTCCACCAAAGGTATAGGTAATATATACAATATATAAGACTAAGAATAGCAATCATAATGGATATTGCCCCACCAAGTAAACTTGAATGATTGTAATTCATTCCATCAGAGATAGCAGGAGAGTAAGTAACACTGAAAAAATCACATTTTTTCAAAGAGCCTGTTAATTTGTTCATTTTTATAAAAATAGAATTATGTTTGAGTACTAATTTACAAATACAAATATGGGAGTCATCATGTGCTTTCAGCAATATCAAATAAGAGCATGTCTATTTATTTTTTGAGTTAAGACTCCTATTAATCTCCAGAATCGAATCCGTAATATGATTCATCTAATCCTGTTCTATCAACAGAATTATTGATTTCAGAAACATTTAGATCAGGTTCCTTAATACATTTAATGGGCTTTTAAATCTATTTAAATTTATTTTTTAATTGAACTAAAGCCTCTTGATAAACCTATTACTCAATCTCCCTTTTATTGTAACCAGTCCGTTGAATTTTAATGAAGTCATCCAATTAGAGAGTTATTTTGAAAGATTATTAGCTAATTTTAGTGATGTTGTTTTCCCTATCAAGTTCAAGTGTGATTTTTGGTTTTAATCTTTCTTCATTTTTGAACTGATTAATATACTCCAAGAAAGCTGATTTAGGATTACTGATCAAAAATAAATTCTTTGCTTATTCTCCTCTAAATATATTGATAATACTTACTTATTCAGTAAATGAATGAATATTGGAGCCAATAATTCTCTTACAGCTTCTAAATCACAGAATTTATCATAATAAATGGCAGCAACTAAGGCTTTAAAGGCATCAGAAAGTACTTTTTAATTAGACCTAAAATATGTGAATTTTATTACTTTAAAGTCTGTTGGTTTCCAACTTGTAGAAAAGTCTACAAATTTAGTAGGGTTGCCAGCTCTGCAAAATTTTTATCACAGAATAGTTTTTGCCTATAGAGGAGAATATCACTTGACTTTTACAATCTTGAATTCGCCCTTGGGTACCTGAATAAATAAATTATTTACCCTTGCATTAGTAAATAATCTGAGAAGAAGAAATCAAGAACCCACAATCCAATTACAATGTAATCTTCATTATGCCCTTAATTTAATTGATCTCTTGTTTTTGCTCTGTACTCATTATCGTGTACTTTTGTAGTCATAGCCTTGGTGAACAGTTGTTTATTGAAAAATTATAGGAGACACTTTAGACTGGACATTTAGTTGTTATTTTAATTTAACATTCAAAATACATGGCAATCCTAGTTTATAAGATACGTTTTTTGCACAAAATTTAAGAGGCTATGTTTATTGTAATTTGTATTTATAAATTAAAATGAAGATAATTGTAATTGACATGTTCGAGGCGAAACATGAATATATAGTCAACCCCAATGATACCATCTTATCTCTCAAGCAAAAGATAAGCCAAAAAGACCAGTCCGATGTGAAGGAAATAAGATTGAACTTTGGACAAGATGACTTGCTCGACAATAAAACGGTACAATCATACAATCTCAAAGATGGAGATACGATTTATCAGAGCATCAATCTAGATTTCTGAAATGAATATTAAATATGATCAAATAATTAAACCAGGAATCTGTCACACAAATCTCAACTTCTGCCACTCTCCAAAGTTTATCGAGTTTTATAAAGGAACTTGTTGAAAATTCAATAGATGGGGAATCGTCATAGATTACGATTGTGTTTTTTAATTAAGGCAAGAATGGTTTCGAGGTACTTGATAATGGAAATGGTATATCAGAGGAAAATTAAAAATTGTTGGCGACACGAGGAGGGACTAGTAAAATTCAGAATTTCGAGGATTTGCAAGTACATTTACTCTAATTTAGACTGTTATAACACATGGTTTTAGAGGGGAGGCCCTTAATGCTATTGCCGCATTATCCAATATGACAATTTGCTCAAAACACAAAGACGATGCTATTGGTTGGAAATGGGAGGTTCCCACTTAAATTACAAAAATGGCAAAGGAGAAGGGTACTTCTGTTCGAGTTGAGAATATATTTCATTCCCTTCCTGTGAGAGCCTTAGAGTTTTAGAAAAATTTTAAAACAGAATATAATAGAGCTGTAAATCTCCTTACAGAATATGCGATCATTAATACACATATAGAGTTTAAAGTCTATAATGAATAAGATGTAGTAATGTTTATATTTAGAAATTCAAAAAGCAAGTGATATTTGATAGTGGATCAATTTCTTAGACATAAATTTAAAGGATTAGCAACATATTAGGAGAGTAAACTGCTTAAGATTTGATTGAATTTGAGACCATATAAGAAGGGTTCTCTTTGAAGGGTTTCTTAAGTAGAAGTATTGAAAGTGGAAGCTACAAAGGAACTACAAGAAAAACTTAATGGTATTGTTATATTAATAAAAAACCAATTAATGCACCTAAACTATTATTAGCCATTATGAGAGATATTTATAGATAACACAATCCTAATGGAAGTTTCTTTTTTATCGTTGAGATAATAATGAAGGATATTAGTGATGTTGATTTTAATGTAAGTGTTGATAAAAGGGATGTTTATATTAAAAATGAAAAATTCATTATAGATAGTCTAAAGTAAGCAGTGACTGAAACACTTGAAAAATACAAAGGATAAATTAAATTGATTGGTAAAGATGGAACTCTAGATTAATTTATTGTGGCTACTAAACAGGAAACTTAAAAACATAGTAAAACAAAATCCAAATTATCAGAGCCACCTGAAAAACGAAAAGAAAGTGTTTTAGGAGTAGAAACAAAGTAAATTGAGAAAAGAAATAGTTCATTTATAAATGGCTTGAAATCTTTAAATCCCTAATCCAAATATTAGAATAACATTTAAGAAGAAGTTTAAGAACATTAGCAAATAAAATAATAATAAATCAAATAAGAAATTAAAAGGGAATAAACTTAAAAGACTTTTGATGAAGAAATACTTAGTGAAAATGATGAATTGCTTTAAGAACCGAATCATTTAAAATAATGCCATTTTATTAAAGATAACTTTGACGAGATTTAAGTGATTGGATAATTTAACAAAGGTTTCATTATAGGGGAGTTGAATGGAAATATCTATGTACTTGATCAACATGCATGCGATGAAAAATTCAATTATGAAAGATTATTGAAAGGACTTTAATTAGGTAGAACTTAACTCTTATAACCAATAACAATCAATCTACCAGGCTTCTAAATTGATTTGGTATAAGAAAATATTCAACAACTAAATGACAAATTCAAATATTAAATTGAAATTGTATCAAATACTATAAAATTGAGAACCTGTCCAAGTTATAACAATAGAACATTTGGAGAAGAACCTTTCCTTAAAATCCTTCATTGGATAGGAGAAGGCAAATCTATTGATGAGATAGAAATGCCAGGAATTAAGAATATAGTGGCTTCTTAGGCATGTAGAGGATCAATAATGATTGGAACGGAGCTATAAGTAAAGGAGATGAGTGAAGTAGTTAAAAAGCTCACCAAAATGTAATCTCCATGGAATTGTCCACATGGACGTCCAACATTAGTATAAGTAGAGCAACCAAAATAAATATAATTCACCCAGGGTTTTTCTGAAATGTTATTAAATTGAATATAAATATGAATCGAATTAGCAGGTTGCTTCTAAATAAAAAAGCTTACATTGTAATTGGTGGAGTGAGCTGTTTGGGATTGTATGGTGCAGGATTTTAGAGATTCAAAAGAGCTCAATTTGCATCATTATATGAAAATTTAGAATATAAGACAGTATCATGTTTTTAATAAAAAGGACTATTAATAAGAGTATTTGAAAGGATGTGTTGACATACATGAAGGTTTTTGGGCAAAAGTAATTTATTATGGGAAGTTGTAATTGAGATTAATTCAGTTGTTCCTAACTTTTACACCTTTGATTTTATTTTTTCCAATAGCTTTACTATTTAAGTCTTACTTATATAAATATTGGATTAAGCTACTAATCAAATCATTAGAAATAGTATGTAAAAATAATATTAGGCTGGGCCTTTATGGATGAAATTAGGTCAATGGGCTAGCCATAGAGGAGATGTTTTTGGATATGAAGTTACCTCTGAACTTAGTAAATTGAGAGATTCTGCAACACCCCACAAATTCAAGCACACTAAAGCATAATTTGAATAAGAATTTAAATAAAAAATAGAGGATATATTTGATTCATTTGATAAATAACCTATTGCTTCTGGTTCTATAGGTTAAGTACATATAGCCTATAGAAATGGAATTAAGTATGCTGTAAAAGTAAGGCATCCAAGAATTGTTGAAAAATTAGAACTAGATTTAAAGATACTCTATGTTTTTTCCAATATACTGAGCTCTACTTAATAGATTTTCAGAAGACTAGCTATGCCAGTCACTTTTTAAGAATTCAGTGTAACTTTAATGAATTAGGCTGATTTATCATTTGAGGCCAAGAATTTAGAAATATTTCAATAAAAATTTAAGGATTCTCGAAATGTCATTTTTCCTAGAGTTTTAAGACCATATGTCTCAAAAAGTGTCATAGTTGAAACCTTCGAGGAAGGAGTATCATTATCTGATTTCATGAAATTGGAACGAACACGTGAACATAAAGTAGCAGCCAATCTTGGGCTTAAAGCTTTTTATAAAATGCTAATATATGATAATTTTATTCATGCTGACCTTCATTCTGGAAATATTTTAGTTAAGATAAAAGATAATGATACATCAAGATTAGATTAATATAAATATATGTTAGAGGAAGGATTCTATGATTATATTGAACGATTTATGGAATTAGCAGTACCTATTTTTGAAAAGATAGTACTGAAAAAATAAGTTAAAGTATCCGAAATTAAATTTACCATAGATTTCACTTCTTGAAAAAGAAAAACTTTTTGATGAAAAACAATTTTGGAACTTTTTGAGATAAACTGATTATTATAGTAAACGATTGGACTTAGTATTTATTGATCCTGGAATGGTTACAATTTTAAATCATAATGATAGAATTAATTTCATTAAGATTATCATGTTTGTGGCCTTGAGATAGCCAAAAGAGTGTGGAGAATTGATGCTAAGCTTAGCATAATACAATGCAAAGATCAAAGAGGAGAAGAAGGAAAAATTCTTAAACGACATTGAGGCATTATTTGGTGAAGTGTGCAATGCTCCATTAGCTGATATGAATTTAGGATTAATATTTAAGGGTATGTTGGAGATTCTACGATCCAATAACTTAGCTATTGAAGGACACTTTGCAACACTACTCACAAATATGATGATTTTAGAGAGTATTGGGAAAGAACTTGATCCAAAAATTAATATTGTATCTAAAGCAGCTTCATTCTTAATATAAGTTAGAACAATTGATAGTACAATAAATGAATTGATGAATATGAGTTAATGAAATTCGTTTTATTATATTAATTATGAAAATATTAGTTTTTTTACTCATAGCTTTAGCATTGGGAGAGAAAAGTTTAGATCTAAGAATTGAAAGCATCTTGTAAACTAAATTGGGATACACACTTTTGTCAGCTGCATAATTAGCATTACAAACTAATACCCCATTAGACAGGTATAAAGTGTATTTACTATAGAGTTATAGACACTCTCCAAGATTTAGAGGATAGATATGCTATTGATTAAAGGGATGATGATAAAGAGAATAGAGAGTTTTAAGGCTAATGTGATCAAGATTTGGCTGCATTAGATTCTGATATTGAAGCAATTAAAAGACAGAGAGTCAAAATTCAAGGAGCTATTGATTAATTAAAATCTAGCATAGAGTAATAATCATACATTAATATAGTTCTAAAAAGAAAATACTTGATGATAAATATACATTAAGAAAGAATCTTAGAAAAGGAATGAATGAAGTTGATGTAATAAGAGAGTTTTAAGTTAAAATATATGAATAAAAGAGAGGAGAGGTTAGTAAAATAATTAAGACGTTGGAAGAAGTTAGATTAGTGTATGCGACTAAATTAAGAACTAATTTTATGGAGTTGTAAACTGCAAAAACAAAGGTATAACCAGAAGTATTTACAGAAATATCAAAATAACTTAAAAGTATGGGTAAGTTAAAATCAGTTGGTAAACCATTTGAAAGCATTATTGATTTTATGATTTAATTGAGTAATTAGGGTAGTAATATTGGTGTACTTACAAATATTATAGGTGTAACTGAAGCACTTACTAAAGAAATTGATGAAATTTGGTAATTGGAAAGAAAGGCTGAAGAAGAAAGAGTAAGATGGTACACAGAATATTAAAAGTTTATGAATACTGATTTTTCTATTTATGATAAAGAAATTAGTGATTTAGAAGCATAATTATAAGCACTTAAAGATAGATTAGCAGAAAATTAAAGAAAATTAGAAGATTTAAATTAAAGATTAGAATCAAAAGAATACAGTAAGGATAATAGAAGAGAAGTTTGTTAATAAGCTGCTTATGATTATACTTAAAAGAGAACATAAAGATAATAAGATAGAAATATTGTTTCAGAAGTAGTAGGACTTATCAATGTAAATATGAGAGACTTAAAAGAAACTCTGGCAGCCAAAATGGCTGCAGGAGATCATATTTGATAAATGATATAAAATTTCATATTAATTTCATTTTTCTCATTACCATCATAAACTCATCCTTACTTACTTTACCATCTTAATCTAAATCAGCTGCATAAATCATGTCTTTTAAAGTTTATTCATCACATTCTTCACCAAGATCAGCAGCTACTCTTCTTAACTTCTCTAAATCGATTGCACCCTAACAATTATAAATTTATTACCTCATTATCATCATCAAAATAGTTAAATGCCTTTTCTATTTCTACTTCAACATTCTTATCTTCTAACATTTTCTTTTTCATCATTTCTACGAATTCTTGGAATTCTATAGTTCCTGATCCATCTCTATCAATTTATTCAACCATCTTTTAGACTTCTTCTTTTGATGCATTAAAACCAAGAGCCTATAAATTTAATTTTGAATCACTTTCATAGCATTTCTAAGTTCTGATTCATCAATTGATCCAGATTTATCTGTATCAAACAGAGTAAATGCTTATTAAAGCACATCTATTTATTCTTTTGTAAGCTTAGTCCTTTTCGCCTTTTTATTATTCTACATTTCAAGTAATTATTTATAAAATTAAATGAAGCCCAAGGAAGAATTGAAATCAATACTTTCCATAAGCAACATATTCAGACAGCCTTCAATGCCATCTAGTTAGGGATAGGATTACTCCAGCTGCTCTCCTGCTAAACGAATGCAACTGAAAAATAAAAATAATCTTTCACCTATTACTGATAGGAAAGAAATTAGAAAATAGTACTTCCCAAGTCATCGAGATCAGGAGATTACTGAAAAACCATCAAATATCCTTGATGCGGACTTAAAGAAAAAGTTAAAATTATTACCTAAACTGTACTACAATTAATCAACCAACAATTTGTATCAAACTGTTACAGAAATCTTTCCACCAGATCACAAAATATGGAAAGATCTTCTCGATAAATCACAAACTATAGAGTAAATAATCGATCAAAATCCAGACTATTTTATTCGACTAATAAGTATAAATTGATATAATTAGGTCTTTATGTGTAACAAACTAAATTATAAAGTTTCAGAGAAAAAATTCAGTAACAAACAGTCATCAGCTAATATACTAAAGATTTTTAAACTGGAAAATTGAAAGACTAAGATGTATCACTAAATTAATCGAAGGCTCATGATTAATTTTGGGGATTAAATTAACAATAATTATACAAAGAGAGTCTCTATAATGTATAAATTTATTAATCTAGTCCCAATATACATAATTCAAATAAACCTAAACAAAACCAGAAATCTGCAAACCTGAATTCAATCCAAATTAAAATTCATCAGCTCATTTGTCTACTTATAATTCATTTTATTTGAATTTTAAACCTCAATATCAAGGTAAGATCACTCATTACTCTCCCTTTAATGAGTAATTATAATTACCTTTTATATCGAAGAGTAGCTATTCAAAGGCATATCAAAATGTGAAATCTGAGAGAGCCCCAATCTAAAAATATCATAAATTGTAGTTATTTCCCTGTTATGTAGAGGACCCTTTGCAGAAAACCCAGAATAGTTAGTAAAGGAGAGTACATCTTATTATTATTAAAAATAAAGAATGGATTAAATGAGTGATTCATAAGAAGTTGAAATGTCTTGTAAGTCTCCAAGAATGTTACATCCAAATGGTCCGCAATTAGTAAATGCAAGTTTTGAAGGATAATACACTTCTCAATTTAATAAGTAATATTTATATAAACTTAGATCTTATACTCGAAACTCCGATTAAGAATCTTCTTTTGTAAATAAATTTTATGAAAGTAATTCAGTGAAGGAGATATTAGACAAAAAATAAATAAGAAAAATATACTGATTAATCTTGCTATCGTTATATTTTTTATGCACAAAATTTCATTTCTATGGCTTATAATATCTTTGTGGCACAAATGGAGTTGGTGTTAATGTTATGTTTGTTGTAGATCCTCTAATATCAATTTAGAGTTCAGTTCCATCCTTAGCCAAATCATTATTCACAAATGCAAATCCAATTCCTTTCTTTAAAATTGGAGAGTATGTTCCACTAGTCACACTTCCAACCTTAACTCCTTAATGTTATATATCACAAGGAGGTCTTGCAATTCCTGTTTTAGTTATGAAACCCATTCTCTTGAATTTAGCATCCTTTTATCTCTAAGGTAAGGCATCTCTTCCAATAAATGCTGCAGATTCATTGTATTTACCTGTCTCTTTCTAATTAATTAGTATATTATTACATTTGGTTTTCTTACAGTCCACATTAATTTAGCTTCATAAGGGGAAATAGTGTCATCCATTTCATGTCCATGTAAACATAATCCAGCCTCCAAACGAAGTGAATCTCTTGCTCCCAGACCACAAAATTATGTTAATTTAGTTGCTAACAATTTATTACATAATTCTTCTGCTTTCGATGATTCAACTGAAATTTCATAACCATCTTCTCCTGTATATCCACAACGATTGATTTAGTAATCGATACCATTTTTTTGGACGTTAACCATAAACATAAAAGGAATCTTGTCCAAATTATGTTCACTTCCAAATATTTCATTCAGCACTTTATGTGCATTAGGGCCTTTTTATTATTTAATATACCTTAAACTGCTATTAGAGGTTTATCTTTTAAGTATTCATATTGGACTTTATAATTGTAATTCTTAATGATTTTATCCATTTATTCCATGTCAATAAACTTATTACCTGCATTTACAACAATATGACTAATTTCAATTATCACTCTTACATGTGATCATCTCTCTTTGCAACTATGGTATCATCGATGATTCCTCCTTTATCATTTAAGATCAAACATAAAACACTCTATCCTGATTTCTTGGCTATTTTTGTAAATCATATCAATACTTTGAAATTCACCTGTTGTAAGGGTTTCTACAAATTTCATTCTGTCCTCTCCATACACCTTCACTTAACCCATATGTGAAACATCAAATAGGCCACATGATTCTCTACAGAATAAATGTTCCTTCAATACACCTGCAGGGTATTAAACAGGCATTTCATATCCAGCAAATGGTACCATCTTGCCTTTTAAGTTGACATGATAATCATGAAGATGAAGTTTCATCAATTAAGAGAACCTAAACGATATCTTTTACATAATTTAATATACAATATAATATTTAATAAATGACTAATTATAGTTTGTAATATATATTATGTACAATTAAAATTATTGTTATCATGAGAATAATAATAGATATTCATAATGTATTCCGATATTTATTTAATTATGTAATAAATTGAATTCAGCAACAAATAGCTCAGATAATGTAAAATGTATGATTGAATTCTTATTAAAGAAAAGGACATATATCAAAATGATCCTAATGCTATTCCAGTTGAAAGTATATCATCCGTTAATCATAGAGACTAATTCTGATTTTACAGAATAAGTTGAATATTTACTGAGTAAAGGATTGAAAGTAAATAATTTGCGATTAGCACAATTCAAAACAAAATAATTTGCCCTACTTGGGATTACAAGGTATCAGTTATC
>JMSD01000015.1:250138-260891 GCA_000715435.1 Paramecium caudatum
AGTTGAAAGTATATCATCCGTTAATCATAGAGACTAATTCTGATTTTACAGAATATGTTGAATATTTACTGAGTAAAGGATTGAAAGTAAATAATTTGCGATTAGCACAATTCAAAACAAAAAATAATTTGCCCTACTTGGGATTACAAGGTATCAGTTATCCTTCATTCAGCAATTGATAAAATTAATAAAAATGAAATTTTAGTTTCTGTACCTAAGGAATTGATGTTAACCACTAAAATAGCTTATTTTTCTGAAATTCAAGAAATATTTGATGCATATCCATAATTTTATTGTTAGCATTGTTCAAATGAATGGCAGGATAGAATCTTATTAACTTATATTTTATATTAATGGCAATTAGGAAGGTATTTAATTATGTTATAAGGAAATCTCAATGGTATCATTTAATATAAAATCTTCCAAGAGATATTGACTTTTTAAGTTTTTGGAATGAAGAAGATTTACGAAAGTTAAATGATCCTTTTTTAGTGAAAACATCATTAAGAGAATATGAAGAATTCATTTTACTCAAAGATTGCTTGACACACATATTAGATCAATATCCTCAATATTTCAAAAAAGAAACTTATAGTGAAGAAAATATTAAATGGATATTTATACATTTAGTTAGTAGATGTTTTGGTTCAACATTAGAGTAAGTTGCATTTGTACCATTTTGTGAAATGTTTAATCATGAAAATACAGATGTGAGATATGAGGGAGAATATTTCGAAAATAATATACATAAAAAACCAGGAAGAGATTGTAATACAAATGAATCTGATGAATCAGATGGTGATAGTATTGAATATGATGAAGAAGATTTTGATTACCCTAAAGAAGTTTTGGAATAGATAAAATAATTTAAAAAATAAACACCTACTTATAAATTAATTGATGAATAACTCACTGCATATTAAAATGATGTTGATTTCACTGATTCTGAATAAGTGTAATAATTGAGATTGTATCAGGAAAAGTGTAATAATAGAATAGAATTATAGATTTAGTATTTATAAAATAAAAGATGGTATTAAGAAAATTTGAATCTACGAGATAATTTTACAATTATATTTGTTTCAAAATCACTTGAATATATTCTTGAATAAATTAAAATGTATGAAGAAGACATAATATCATTTGAATAAGTAACATAAAGTTTGAAGAATGTATCAGAATATTCAGAGTAATATTTAGAATATATAAAACATTATTCATCTACTATATTGAAACGAAAGAATTATTAACTATCATAATTCGAAGTTCCTGCTATTTAAAAAAGTTAAACTGTAGCAGATATATTAACAACACCAATACCACCAAAAGTAGTTAAATTTGAAAATAAAGAAACTTGGAAAGAGGATTTATTTGATAATTTTGTTATCAAATGTTCAGGTAAGGATGAATTCGAAAAAGGTGCTTAAGCTTACTTCTCTTATGGAACTAATTCTAATAGAGCATTACTTCTTAGATATGGTTTTGCTTTGGAGTATAATATTTACGACTATGTTATTGTTAAATTATAATATATTGAAACTATTCCTTTCGCCAATGATATTGCTTAGGTACAATTAATCATCTATTTAGTATTTCCAATTGTCAAAGTCTATGAAATTTAAAATCAAGTATAATGAAATAAATGAAGATTTACTAATGTATTTTAGACTCTAACAATGGAATTTCGATGAAGGGATAGAGCATATTTTCGACAGAAATTATACCCATGAAATAGAAAAAGCAATTACATTTTTAAAGGAATTTCATTAATAGAATTTCTAACATCCCTTAGAAGAGGAAACCGAAAAATTGAGTGATTAAAGCTTAGGCTACCATGAATACTTTGCCTAAGTATACAAAATAGAAAGATAAAGAATAATAGAATCACAAATAGAAGCATTGAAACTTTTAGGAGGGAAGAAGGAACAAAAATTTGAATGGACAAATTATTTGGTCGATAAATTTTGTAGAAAAATGAGTTAAAAATTGAAGTGATTATTTGTACAAATAAATTATTAAAAAATGGACACTCGTCAACTTGAGAAATAAGTGAGAGAGATCACTGAATTATAGGATTCAATCAAATGTAATAACATATTAGATTTTAGAAACATCGAGTTATTGTTCATCATACCCTGAGAGTGCGGGAATGGTTGTCTTCATAATTGAGAATGAATTCATAAGTGCTAGAAGAGAGAGAAAGAGACTCTATTTATTTTTAATACATTAGATTATTCAGGATGAAAAGGCTGCAAAAAGAATGGATCATCCATATGTAAAGTCATTTGGAGGGAAACTTAAGAAACTTATTTAAGATTACGCTTAGTATAATGATATATATTTAGTTAAGTAGATGACATGGTAGATTTAGAGAAGGCTTATGCCATCCTTAAAAGATGGGAAAAAGATTAGATCTATCATCCTCTTTTCTTAGATAAATTGAGAGCAATTCTACAACCAAAATTCGATTAACTTAAAATGTAGCAGCTCTTCAATTGTTAATTAAGTTAAAGTGATCTGGCAAGTAATAAAATTCTAGTTCAAAATTTATCAATAATTCAATAATTTGATTAAACTTATAAATTGTATTTGCATTTGAAGGGATAAAGAGACACAGATTTTAAGTATTTAGATTTCAATACAAATTTTGATAAATATGCTGAAAAAGTGGATAGAGATAAAGCTGAAGATTATGAAATTATAGATGAATTGATAGATTAAGGAGAATCAGTTAAGAGTTATTTAGTTGAGGTATTTTATACCTTTAATTAGAATATATGTTCAGTTTAGGATCAATACTTAGAATAAGCAAGATAAGGGGAGGAACTTTTTAAAATATTGAATGAATAAGAGAATGAAAAAATTGAATATTATAGATTGAATAGACCTACATAGTGATAAATCATTTGATGCCAAGATTTTAAAGCAAATTATTGTGCCATTTCTTCACAACATCATCTTTGATAAAAGATTAAGTTGGATCTTTTAGCACTGGGGGCAAGTATTTCTTAAGAACTTCACCAGCTCTAAAATTATAAAAAATTATACTTCTAATTTTCTGACAATCTCAGATAACATCTGATAATATGTCTTAGTAATCGCTGGTCGTCTTTTTGATTCTATTAAAGATCTTCGATCATTGTCTGCAACACCTGACTGACAGCGAAGAATCTTTCAGGGGTTTAGCAGATGTAACTTAGACCGTTGTCATCAAGTAGAATCTTCTAAACAATAAAAGTGGCAACTGTTCTAGAGAGTTCCTAGCCTTTCTTCATTATTCTTAAACAGAGTGGAATGATTTCAGTTTGCATCAAAAAATTGATGGCTTCTGGATCATCACCCTTAACTAAAGCTCCAATTACACCAAGACTAGTAACTCTAAGGTTTTCGAATGCTTTGCTCTTGTTGCTAGTGTTGAGAAAAGGGTAGAGAAACAATGGAATATGAGCTATTCTTTTACATTTATGTATACCTCTCAGGAAAAATTGTCGAGTAGCACCGTGTAATGCTAAGCATTAAAGGAGGCCGAGAACACTGCATATTCTGGATGATTAGTTGTTATTTAATTAGGCAGGTTGGAGGAATTGATATACAACTGCTATTTCTTAAAGGCTATTATATTATAATAATTTACAATATTGCGATAGTTCCAACTGAATGCCAAAGTAAAGGAGCAAGATGGGGAAAGTTTTCCCTCTTTTTGGATAATTCTGATAAGGCAGCTTCCCTTTTTTCAGGGTCTCTAAGTTAAAGTATGTACTGGACAACCATGTCTTACTCTGGATCTTTTGAAGAATCCTTTGTGTATCTGCAAATATCCTCTGAATCAAAAGTCAACTAACTTCTATTTGAAGAGAGTGTAGTTGAATCCAAAGGAGCTCCTCTAGGAAAAGTTCCTGTTGAGTCTCCAAATTAAGGACCTTTTGTTAATGAAAAATCTAATGGTGCTCCTCGAGGGAAAGGTCCAGTTGATGATTCACTGAACTAAACACCTTTAGGTCCCATAGAAAAATCCATAGGGGTTCCTCCTCCTCTCGGAAAAGGTCCAGTTTATGATTCAACGATGGACCCACTTTTTAAGTTCATGGAAGTAGCTGTAGAGCCAGAGTAGTCTACAAATTATGCTTACTTTGCATTCATTGAGTAAGTGTTGGTTTATGGGAGCTGAGGAGATTTTTACTTAAAAGAAGTGTAGTCAAAATATTTAGCATCTGATGGGGAGGAACTCAACATACTTTCATCAACATAGTAATCCTTTCCTGGATAATCAAATTTTTGAGGATATGTTGTGTTAGCCATTATATCAGATATATTTTTTATTTTAAATAATGTCTGAAATATCACCCTGATGAGATTATGAAGGGGAGAAATTATAATAAATCTGTTTATTTATTTTTACTC
Source organism: Paramecium caudatum (assembly GCA_000715435.1). Classification (NCBI taxonomy): domain Eukaryota; phylum Ciliophora; class Oligohymenophorea; order Peniculida; family Parameciidae; genus Paramecium; species Paramecium caudatum. The sequence continues at coordinate 254,540 of JMSD01000015.1, forward strand.
TCATAATTGTTCATTCTCAATCAATGCAGCAGCACCCATACCTGTAGCAATGCACATAGAAATGACTCCGTACTTAGCCTTCTTTCTCTTCATTTCAGGTAATAAAGTAGCTACTTATCTTGCTCCAGTGCAACCTATGTTTGAAATACTCGATACCTAATGGATGTCCTAAAGCAATGGCTCCTCCCTTTGGATTAACTCTAGCTGGGTCAATACCAACTTTTTAAACACTATACACAGATTAACTGGCAAAGGCTTCATTGATTTCATAAATGCAAATGTCATTTGGTTTAAGACCATTTTTTTATAAAAGTTATGGAATTGCAGCAGCAGGACCAATACCCATAATGTTTGGTGGAACACCAGCAACAGTGTAGTCAAGGAATCTGGCCAAAATTGGTAAACCTAATTTCTTGGCAACTGATCTTCTTGCTAAGAGAACTGCAGCAGCACCATCAGTAACTTATGATGAGTTACCAGCTGTTGTTGATCCATCTTTTCCGAAAGCTGGCTTCAATTTTGACAATCCCTCATAAGTAGTCTCCTTTCTAATACCATCATCTTAAGTGACTGTGACTTCCTTAGTCTTGTCACCATCCTTGATGAATGTCTTGACTGGAATGATTTCATCATTGAATAATCCCTCTTATTAAGCTTTGTATGCTTTTTATTGAGATTCAAAGGCAAATTGATCTTATTATTATCTTGTGACTCCAAATTGAGCAGCAACATTCTCTGATGTTTAACCCATACCAAGGAGACAATCTCTAGCACATGGATGATCAAAAATAGCATCACTGAGTAATTCAGCATTCATTTAACTTTACATGTCATACATTGTCATTTATTCAACACCTGCTCCAATTCCAATATCCAACATATTTGATCTGATTTTAGCAGCAATGACTGCACAGGCTTCAATACCAGATGAACAGAATCTATTAATAGCTGTAAGACATGTTGTATCTGGGAATCCAGCTAAGAAGGCAGCCATCTTTGATACGATAGCTCCACTTCCTGGTTGATTAACATTTCCAACTACGATGTCTTGTACTAACTTTGGGTCTACTTTTGTTCTTTGAATCAATCCTGTGAATGCTGTAGAGAGTAGGACTTCAGGTGGTGTGTCTCTTAAGAGTCCTCTCTTAGCTTTTGTTAGTGGTGTTCTGACTGCTCCACAAATGACAACATCATCATCACTTCTACTTGGTACTGGTGTACATGTATTAAGTTGATTATTCAGAGCCTGGATTCTTTGCATATTAAAATAAGATATTTTATTTAATAATGTTTATGTTTTTTAGATAAATCTCTATTCCTAAAAATTTTAAGTTCATGGAACGTTCACTGGAACATATACAAATGGGAAGAAATCTTCAGTGTCTTCCAATTCCTCTTTAGTCCCATACAATCCAACTTATGATGGATCTGCAAACAATTTCAATAATGATTATTATACTTTCTTTTCTTTTCCTTAATCAGGCTATTATATACATTATATATACTTTAATAATACATTGTAAATTTGGTTCACCTGCACCAAATCTCATTGCTACATCTACTAATACTCTTAACACTTTCAAATGCAAATATGTAATATACAAATCACTGAATGCTTTTTCACATGCTTATTTGAGTGTTGTCTTATTAATACTTTAATTACATTCATATGATCAGATTTTGATTTTAAATCTAATCTTTTTCTTTCTCTATCCTTAGATTCATCAGATTTATATTCAAATTCCTTTACTGTAACTCTTAATTTATCTCTAGCTTTAATTATGAATTCTTCAACTGGTGTTTGTTTAGCTTTCTTAACTTTATCATCTTCACCTGCTTATTCAATTTCTTATTCTTTATCAAATGAATGTTTAACAATAACAACTCTCCATAATGTTAAACTATCTTTATCATCAATTTAGAATTATCTATATAGTTGTAAGGATACTTAGCAGAATGTGGAACAACTGAATCACATAAAAATTCATAACATGCTAACCATTCTTGGATTTATGATTTTGGTACAATGGCAACTACAGTTGTCAAATAATCGCTATATACGAAGTCTCTTGGTTTAACGAATGGCTCCTTCAATACATCAACCAAGTCTTTCACTAATAAGTTTCCTTCCTTCTTTGCCACTTATTAACTTTAATTCTTCAATTCTTAATAATTTGTGGATTTCTATCTTAAATCACCCTCCACATGAACTGCTCTCTACAATACTATTAGTAATTACTTATGATATAGCCTTCACCAAATCACTTAATGATTACTGCTTTGAGAATCTCACATCATCCCACTTAAATTAAAACAAGAAATTCTCGATACTCTCTAATTATAATGAATCTCAATACATGGACCATCTTTTCCCTCAATAACAAATTCATGGGATATCTTCTCAGTTACATCCAAGTATTATCTCTCTATTTTACGAAGCAAACTCTCTACAACTGTGTCTTGTTTCAACAAGCTATCATTAATAAACATTAAGTGATCCAAATTGCCCAATTTGAAATGCGAGATATCTATTTGAAGAATCCTTCCTTTAGCTTGTCTTCCTATCCCTGATGTTAGAACATGCTTCTCAATATCCAACCATGCTTATTACTCATTTGATTTGTGAGGTGCACCGACCAAAAAGTAAACCATAAGATATTTTAATTAAAAATTTAATTATGCAAATACCTCCTCATGTCATTGCTATCCATGAATAGAGATATATTCCAAAAAAGTATGACACCACACCAACACCTAAGTTATCTATTTAGGATATGTAATTAATAGATGTTGAAGAATTGCTTGAAAATCACGACATGAATAAACAATACATACTTGTTTAAGTTTATCAAGTTTCAGAGGATTAACATCATTTAATAGTGAGAGATTTCAATGAAATTTGGTTAAATGTTACAATTATTGCATAAAATTAAGTATATTAGGTGGATGATTGTTTGATAATCAAGAATCCAAAACTTTGTGAATATGGAATAATGATATTTGATTGTTAGGATGTTGTTCCAATTAATATTTATACCTATATGGAAATGATAAATAATCCTTAAAATATTGATCCATTAAATTTAAAGATTAGAGCAAATTAATATTACTCCCTTAAGTAATATCGTTTAGCATATGAAGTTTATACAATGGTTTTAAAATAAAACAATATTGATAATTAATTACAAGAATAATGTTACAACAATAGAGCTTAATGCACTTATTTATTGGGATATATTTAAGAATCAATTTCAGATACTAATTAAGTCTTAACTCTTAACGAAAATAACTTAAAAGCGAAATATAGAAAGGCTTCAAGTCTGTTAAGACTGCAATCTCATGAAGAGGCAAAGCAACTACTTGAATCAATCCCTGAATATTAATCTGATAAGGAAATAGTTTTTAAAATAGTTGAATGTGAGTTGTTCAAGAGACATTCATCTGGGGATTTTGATTTGATGCTCATACTTGATCAATTTGTCAACCACAATGAATCAAAGTTTGAGAAAATAAATCGATATATGAATAAAAATATTGAGAGAAAGCAAAGTCCATTAGGAGGGTTAGGTTTGTTTGCAACATCTAATATTTAGAAAGGAACATTGTTACTAGTTGAAAGACCACTTCATAATATATAATCTAAGAGTGCTTTATTGGGAATCGATTAAAGAGATGAAATTATTACAGATTTGCGATAAAGGGCATTAAATGATAAATTATTCGCTGAAACACTTTTCTCATTATATGATGGAAGCAATAAAACCCAGCCACTAAAATTTATAAAGAAGGACTTTGAGTATTAATTACAAAATTATGTTGTGGATTATGAGAGAATTGAAAACATTCTCTAATATAATTCTCATGCTTTCTAAATGATTAAAGTGTTTACTAAAAATAAATAAATTAAGTACTTAGATTAAACTGAAGGATTATGGTTTACCCTTTCCTAAATGAATCATAGCTTAACTCCTAATATTTTTTATTATTTTATAGGAGAGTTACTAATTGTAGTTAGTGCAAGAGACATTCAATAAGGTGAAGAAATTTTAGTACAATATCATCCACCTTTGAACTAAAAAGAATATCAAGCTAATTTGAAGTCACATAAAATTCCAATTGATTAATAATTAGTAAAGCATAATTAGCTATGGAAAATGGATGAGGATTATAATGAAATAAAGACCATAATAAAAGATATTAAAAAATCTAAAAACCTTGACCAATTAACAACCTATACTCTGAACAATCAAGAAATTATTTAATAAATAAAACAAAAATACCCAATAAAATACTTAAAAATAATCTAAACTGTGTGTTATTATTTATTCTCGACCTAAAAAATTAAAGAATATCTTGATCTCAAGCTTGACAGCCTTAAATTTCAATTTGAAACATATCCTTAATGTTCGACAATTTAGGATTTTTGTATGTTTCTCACTGTCTTATCTTAAGAAGTGAACCTTAATAAAGAAATCGCAAGTTTCATATTTAAGATTGGTATTTTGTTATTCGGATAGGCTTTTTTGAAAAATTAAAACTCGGAAGAGCTTTTGTTTGCATATAGTTTGAAATAAATAAAAAATTGACTTGACAATATATATTAATTTTATATTGCATTATAATTATACTGACTTGAAAAATTGCATTGAGTAAAAATATTGAACGTGGATTTTGTTACACAGGACCCAACAGAGTACTACCTAAATACACTTGATGCATATCTACCCTCAATTAGCCTGAAAATCTGTAATTTAAGCCTTTTGAAGAGACTCACTCATAGTTTCTAAATTTGGAAAAACATGAAATAATATATATATGTTAACTCTATGGATATACGAAATTCACAACTTCATAAATAAGGGAATGCTGGTTGTGAGTATGGCATGTAGCATTAAGGATATTGGTAATTGTACTGAGGGTAAACCATCTGATAATAAGACAGACAGTTCACTGAACTGAATGGAATGTAGTTGTACATTGGAACAGGTAGTGGCTACTATTAGGGAGATACTTCAAGGGTCTAAATCTCTTTATCTTCTGGCAATTGTTGTACGATTTAATTAATCTTCACTTCTGTTTTTTACTAAGTTATATTTTGCTTCGATTATTCTGGTACGATGTAGTAAGGGTTCTTGATGTTAAAGTGTTTGCTTCGAAGGTAGGAATAGAACCTATTCTTTATACTATTCTCTGATCTTCCCTTTAATTGTTTTTAGATTACACTCCATTTGCCTCCAAACTCATTGTATAATTGTATGATTTTTTCATCTTCTTCGAAGTTCCAAGGGTCATTATTCAAATCAGGGTGAAGTTGATTGAGGTAGTGTTCCCGAATTTGTTTTCCTGATCTATTAACCATTAACTTGCTAATCTTGCTCCAATGATATCCATATTCTTTGACTAGACTTTTTAGTTTTTAATCCTCATCTTATGACCATTGCCTTCTTAGCTTGAAACCCTTTATCCTTTTCCATCTTTGGGCACACTGAGAGGGGTTTCTCCCGCCTATCCTTTTAGCTACTTCAATCCAATCCAAACCTTTATTTAGTCTTAATTCTTAGAGAAGATGATCCTCTGTTAGTGACCAAGCCTTCCTCTAACATTGAACCAAATCAGACAATGACATTATTTTATAAATTTTATTTGTATTCCTCCTAAATTAAGAGATATCCCTTTAACAAAGATAAAAATCAGTTATTTCAAAAAATATTTTTTAATAATACTAAAATCTATTGCGTTATCAGGCCACGTCTATATAAGATACTGTAAAATCTGTTGATTAATTGCATCTTAGTGTTATACTTTTAAAGTGAATCGATCAACAAAATAACTATTAGTAAAAAGTAAATAGAGTTTAATTATAAAATTTATTACTTACAAAGGAAAAACAAATAAATATTAATAAGTAAGTCAAGAGAATCTAGTCACGATAAAAAAATTTGAAGATAAACTCTTTAATAAGTTATAATAATTTAAAAAGTTTTATATATTTTTTTCCATTTTTGATAACAATACAATTTTATTTATATTTGAACATAATAGAATAAATATTTTAATAAAATGAATAGAAGAAAAAGGATTCCTCTTGGAGCATTGCTATTTATTTTGTTTTTGTTTTCTCATAATGTAGAATGAACAATAGGTATAATATTAATGAACTCTAAAGGTAGGCAATACTTACTTGACTTCAATATCTGAAATACACTCGGAACTCTGCAGTGCCTATGGTAATGTTTTTTAATTATGCAGATGGCGATCCATCTAAAAGTGATATCGATTCTGCACATGATGTTATATCATATCGTGAAGGTAAGAAATAAGATCTTGGAATCGAATACTATATTGAAAATGG
>JMSD01000015.1:266187-280889 GCA_000715435.1 Paramecium caudatum
TTTTTGATTCTAACTATATAGAATGTTGATGCAGAAGTTCATTAAATTCATTCTTTTAATTAAGATATTTTGAATCCTGAATATTTGGATGTATTATTAATACAATAGTTAGGTTTTTAACAATATTTTTATTCTTTCACCATGTGAATATATTGTTGCAATAGATACAACAATAACTTATGAAACTTGCATAGAATTTAATGAAGGAGTATTACAGTAAGGTTTATCTATAGGGATGGCTAAATATTTTGAGAATTTTCGGTAATTATCTAATTAGTACAATTAATATAACTCATCTCTAGAATATGAGTAAAAATTTAACATCTCAACTGATAAGCGTATTAATTATATGATGAATATGATTAATACATATACAGCCCATAATATGAGATTAATGTAAGAAAGATACATAAGGGGAGCTTATTTTTATTTAATATAAGTTTTGGAGGAATCAATAAAAACTTAGTTTCGAGCATTTTTAAATCTACGAGCTGCATTGTTTATGTCATGCAATGCATTTCTGTTTGTCATTTATTTCCTAATATGGATTCCTCTAGTATTTAGGATGTTACATGATATGATAAAGATTAGGTTAATGTTGACGATTATTCCATTGCCAATTATATAGAAAACACCTTCAATAAGATAATATATAAGAAAGGTCATTATTCCATGATTTATAATATAATTAAATAAATAAAAAAAACATGAAGACTACGCGAATTGAACGCGCGACCCTTGGACCTGGAATCCAACGCTCTACCCCTGAGCTAAGCCTTCTATGATACTCTGTTATTTAATAATATTGTAATATATCTCATTTGCTCTACACTACAGATTTAATGGCCTCGGCTAAATATCTAACATTTTTGGTTGTAATGCCAGCCTACATAAAAATAATAAAATACCATTGACATTCTTCCTGATCTTAACAAATAAACATGATGTACTTTAGTTAATTAATCACATTATTCTGGTGTTAATCCTGTGAATGTGAAAAATCCTGTTTATTTTGTAATATGTTCCCAATTTCCTGGTACTTAAAGGGCATCTAATTCCTATTTAAGTAATGTTCTCATTTTAATGATTCTTCCAGTTACAGTTTTTAATTCTTCTTCCCATGTCTTGAAATTCTTTTCATCACATAGAATCTTACTAGCAACTCTAGCACCCAAAGCTGGTGGATTTGAATTAGTTGTTCTAATCACTATCTTTAATTAACTTAACACTCTTGCAGATACTTCCTTACTTGTTGTTACAATATGAACTGCACCAACTCTTTCATTATATAATCCCATATTCTTTGAAAAGGATTAAGCAACAATCATTTGGAATCCAAGTTCTGCAAATTTACGAACTGCAAAAGCATCTTTTTCAAGACATCCACTAGCAAATCCTTAATAAGCACAATCAAAGAAAGGAACAAGTCTTCTCTTTTAGCATACTTCTGCAATTTTCAACCATTCTGCTTCTGTTGGATCAACACCTGTTGGATTGTGAGCACAGACATGTAATAATACAATTGATCCCATTCTTGCCTTACTCAAACAATCCAATGTAGCAGTACAATTGAATCCCTTAGTTTAAGGGCAAAAGTATGGATAATCGAATTGATTTAGACCAGCACTTTCAATTACAGAATTGTGATTGCTCCATGTTGGTTTTGAAACAAAGACATCTCCTGGAATGTGTTTCTTAATAAAATCGAATCCCACTCTAAGTGCTCCAGTTCCTCCTAAACATTATGCTGTAACAACTCTTCCTTCTGCGATTAATGGGCTATTTTTTCCAAACATAAGTTATTGACATCCTTTATTGTACTCAGCAAGACCATCAATTGGTAAGTATTCCTAAAAATAAACAATTCATGTACTTTGTTTAATGTTGGATCATTCACAATTTCCTTTTCAAGTTATTTGACAATATTGAAAACATAGGGTTTCTCTTCATCTGTTCTATAAGCACCAACTCCAAGATCAATTTTCTTGTCAAATTTATCAGCTTTGTATGCCATTGAAATTCCGAAGATTGGATCAACAGGTGCTTGAGTAATGTGGGAGAAAATGTCATCAGATGTGACATTGAATTGGTTGCTGAGCAATTAGAGTTATTACATTAAATAATGATGGAAGAAGAAGGCATATCCTAATAAATTGCTTAAATTAGACGTATTATTAAAACATGTGCGTAACATGAGACTTACTGAGTTTTAAAATTTAATTCTGAAATATTTTTAATACAATCAGCAGCAATGAGTGCATTTAATACTCTACTCACTCAACTTTATTCAAATAATCTGGTTATTTATCTTAATGTTGTTCCTTGGATAAAAATTGCATCCGAATTGTCATAATTATTATTTCAAGGATTAGCTGTTTTATTTCTGAAAATATTTCTTATAAGAATCTTAATGCTTACGGTTTTCTAATTGTTTATCAATTTAGTCAGAGGATTAATGTTTCAATTAATTATTCTCAAAAAAAAACATAATTAGCATAAATTATAATGTGACTTCAACAAAGCGGATTCATAATCGTTCCATTACCAATAATGCAAGAGAATGGCTTTGATAAGAAATAAAAGAAATCCTATTCTACTGTCATATATAATTATTAAAAATAAATAAAAAACATGAAGACTACGCGAATTGAACGCGCGACCCTTGGACCTGGAATCCAACGCTCTACCCCTGAGCTAAGCCTTCTATGATACTCTGTTACGTAACTATTTTGTAATATAGGCAGTATGAATTTCAGGAGATGAAATCTAAATGTATTACACTACGATCAACACAAAAAAATTATTTCAGTCACAGTTTTAGATCTTTCTTTCCGAGTTAGTGAATTTTACATTGCTCTAATACTAGTCGTTAAGATGTTATATCAAACAACACCTATTATTGTTAAATTTAATTGTGACATATTTTTTATATGATAAAATTATTATCATTTTGAACTCAATATTTGTAATCAGCAACGAATAATGATTCATTAGATGCTCCAGACACTCCACCTTGATATTTTCCTAAACTAGACAAATACTATACCTAATTAAGCTTCACTATTAGCTTTAGCTCTAACTGTCAAAGCAGCTTAAGCAGCATCCCAATTCTCTTATTTTCCACCCCATGTCTTGACTGTTGTATTCTAGAGTGCTCTTCCATATGAGAATGTCAATGCCCATGGTTTTCTAACTGTTGTCAATTAATTCATGGCATTTAAGTTCAATGAAGCCTCTTCTTCTGATTATCCTCCAGAAAGGAACTTAATTAATATAATTTATACTGTGACTCCAACCAAAGCTGGTGGTACTGTTCTACTGAGAGCCAAAGCTGTTCTGTATCCAATTTCTTATGGTGTAACTTTGCTTCTATCTGGATTAGTTGATCCTGGTGTGACCATGTTTGGTTTAAGAAGGCAACCTTCTAAGAAGATATTATTCTCATTCAAGGCCTTGAAAACAGCAGCCAAAACTCTTTCTGTAACCTTTTGGCAAACCTCAATTGAATGATCTCCATCAGCTAAGATTTCTGGCTCAACAATTGGAACTAATCCATTTTCTTGACAGATAGCAGCATATCTAGCCAAACCCCAAGCATTCTCTTAGATAGCTTATTATGATGGTAATCCATTTCCTATCTTAAGTACTGCTCTCCATTTAGCAAATCTGACACCCAATTTATAGTGTTCAGCAGCCATGGCAGCCAAGGAATCTAATCCTAAAGTAGCTGACTCATCATTGGTTCCTGGAATCACAGCCAAACCCTTATCTACTTTAATTCCTGATACGATGCCCTTCTCTGTTAGTAATTGGATGAAGTTTTTGCCATCTTTGGTAGCATGTTTAACCTAGGATATTTATTAAGATTACAGTCTCTGAGAAAAGAATAACACCACTAATGTAATTTTCAATTCCTGGAGTTGTGAAGAGTAATTCTCTATATGCTCTTCTATTCTCTTCGTTATTCTCTACACCAATTGTAACAAATTTCTTGCCAATTGTACCTTAGGACTACAATCTCAATCATCAATACCTCATCAGCAGCCAAAATTCCTTTTCCTGGTGTTGTGATCTTTTATGCTGTCTCGGCTAATTCCTTTCTGTAGTCTGGCTTCTATTACATTAAGATATTTAATTAATTTATGATTTGCCATTAAATATTTCAGAATTTGGGTTTCACAAATCTGTTCATTTTGAAGGACTCATACTTCTATACTCCACTCTTAAACATTTCTTCAAGCAACTCACCCATCACAATACAGAATTTGAAACCATCTTAATAATTAATAAATATGATACGTCCTGAACATGCACTTAAAATTATTGTATTTTTATTTCTAGGATCGAAATCTATTGTAAAATTATGATCCCTTGTACTTGTGTACACACAAGTTTAAATTCTTGAAACTGGAGCATCTTTAATTTCAGGCATGTACTTTTATAAAAATTGCCTAATTTAATTCACAGCTCCATCAATATTTTTAGTTTAATCATACAAATCTGGATATTCAAGAGATGGTCCAAAATGATGTAATCCAATTTTAACTTCACCATTGACTAATGGAAATCCATAAACTTCCAATTAATTATTCTCACTCATAAATACAGGTAATTACTAAAATTTAGTATTGTCTGTCTTAAAGAATACTACTTACTGTTTGTATAAGTCAATATCCATAGGATAAATATGTTATAATCTCTTGATACCCATTCCTAAAGAGAGAATCAATTTTTTTGCCTTGAATACTCCCAAATCTGTGAAAACATGAATTATATCCTCTCTGTATTCATGGGTTATATATCTACAATTATTTATAACTTAGCCTCCCTTAGATATTCCTTGGTTAATGAAGGTTGATATCACTAATTCTGGTCTTACAAACCCTGCTTGAGTATCAAAATAAAATTTCTATCCATTTGATGGGGCAATAGGAAAACGCTTTTTAACTTCATCATGAGATAATTCTTAAAGATTAGGATTAGTGAATTGAATATTTTCTTTGAATTGATCATCAGTTTATGGATTTCCAAATATGATTCCTCCAGAATTAACATATACAGATTCTGATGTTGAATCTTATAGTTATTTCCACAATTCAAGTGATCGTCTAGCTATCTGTACATATTCCCCAGAATAACCCATTTCTCTAACAATTCTAGTCTCTCCATTATGTGATCCTCTTGTATGTGGAGAAATAAACTATTCGATACCCAATACTTTCATTTTGCCTGCAAAGTGACTGAAACAATTGCTTCCATGTGATCCTAGACCAACAATAATTAAATCATAAAGATTATCCATAATAAATCAATTAGCATATTTCTTGATATAATTCACATCATAGAAATCAGGTTCACTTTCTTCATTAATATTATCCTAATCCTGAATGTTTTATTATTTTTCTAAACATCTGTAGGTTAACACCTTCCCTAATCTTTTGTACTCTGGGCTAAGTAATAGGGCATCATCCATGGATAAAATATCAAATTTGGGATCAAAATAATCTGATCTTTCAGAATTTAAATTACTAAATATAGTTTTATGTTGAATTGTATATGTTTCCGCATTCTCCGAAAGCTGCAATGGTACTTTAATTCCTATATTATGTACTTTTTCTATTTAACTTCTACGCTAAAGCGAAAGTACTATGAACTATAATCTTGACATTTCATATAAAAGATTGTTATAATTTAGTTTACATCCCATCTATTTATGTATTTTCTTCTGAAAATTAATATAACTTAAAATATCAACATTCAACCCCTTAAATTTAACTGTAATAATTTTCCCAAAGAAATTCTTGACAATTTTAAATTATTTAATCTCAGGATAGTATTGTTACATTATCTCATCCAAAATACTCTATCTCATTTAAAATAGATTAAGTTTAGTTATTATAAATTTTACTGAAAATAATACACTAATTATGGAACCAATCGCTGCCAGTACTTCACTAATGGAAGGATATCCTATATGGATTGTGTAATATTAATGGGAAAATAGTATCCAATAAGCTCCATAAGTGTCCTCTAAAAAATATTTATCGCAATAAGCCTTTGTGCCAACTTAAGAAAAGATCAAAGAATCAGAGATAAAATTTTTTTATTCTGATTCAGTTGAAAATAAAAATGCCTAATTAATATAATAATTGTTCATAATGTAATGTAAAGTAATCAATGAGCAAACTTCGGCTTAGTCATGTATAAAAAATTAGTATGTTCTTTTATAAGTTTCTGGTTGGAAAGTTGATGGATTATAAGTTGTTAACATTATATCAGCATATATTTGATTTCCAATTTATGCGAAGTATTATTCTTGGACTTCTTTTGAAGCACATTAACAATCATCAGATAAATATTCTGGTTTGCAAAGAGTAAAAAGGACGACATACTATTTTGTCTTTCCCATAGGTATATTGAGATCGATGATCTTCTCATCTGTAACATTATATATCAATGAAACGAATTCTGAAACATCTAAATCTACTATTAGTGGCAGCAGAACAATCTCATCTTTTTTAAATGGATCGATGTAAGATTAACCTTCACCATAAATGGCATACATTTAGATGTGGCTGTTTATCATCTCAAAATCGAATCCATCTTTGAATGTATGCTAGTCTGATGTTACTTTTGGGAGTAGCATTAAGTTCCACCAAAGATAAAGATAATAGCAGGCATATAAGAGACTTATTGAACAAATTATGAAAGAGATTATTCCGCCATAAATACTTGAATGCTTATATTCTAAACCATCTGAAATGGCTGGGGAATAAGTCACACCAAAAAGATCTATTCTTCTTATTCGTGAGGCGATGTACTTCATTAACGAAAATATATTATTGGTAGAGTATTTATAAGAAATTCAATTAAAATGGTTGCACACAAGCAATTATCTACATAAATTAAATTTTATAATTATGAATATGAAATATATGTACATATGACATTATTTCTGATGAATTTTGTCTAATTCTCTGATATGAATTATAATAATTATTTAACAACCAAAACCCGTCATATGAGATAATATTAAAAAAAAATTAAATGCATAATAAGGACCATGGCATTGAGATGGAAGACGATTATTTTTCGCTATAGAGTCCTTAGCAGTTGTTTTAAAAAATCGATTGCTTCGTAACACTTGGGCAATTCGATTCAGATGAGCAAGAAAACTTTCCTTAAAATATTTAGGTTGAGCAGCCTGAAATCAAAAATTTTAGGCTGTAAAAGTTCTTCAACGAAGAGCCTGAAGCAAATCAATTTGTTCAGAAATAAGTAGAAGTGGTCCATGAGCCGAGAATGAGACCTCCACGTAAAATGTCACAAAGCTTGCCATCATTTATGGAGGAATTAGATATGACAATATCGTAGATCATTGAAAAATAACACTCTTTCATTGAGCAATAAAAATACAATGTAATAGAAATAAATAAACTTTAGGATGCATTGAATAACATTGACAATTTTACGTTTTTGGAATAATCACTGAAATACCCACAAGTATTCAAATCATTCTAATAACAATATATGAGAACAATTACAAAGTTACGCTAATACAGATAATAAAAAAGGTAACACTAATACTAATTATAGATTGGATGTAAAATAATTCATGGCGTTTGTATGTTCTATAGGCATAGAATTCATATAAGAGATATTCAATCTTATTCATAAAGCAGATAGTTCATGGTGTTTTGAGTTACTCAAATTAGAGGGGGTTATAAGTCAGTAGAATTAAATGTTTCAAAATCAACAACAATTGTTTTAGGAATCTTATTAACAATAGTAGATTATATACCCTAAAACACTTAGTGTTTAGAGTGCAACAAATGAAAGTGCATTAAGCATAGTAAATGAAGCAATTGAGAAAAAAGCACGTAAAACGTGGACAAATGCTGAATTAGAAATTCTACAAAACTTCATTAATTCTTACTAAAATGGTTCTATAACGAATTAATAAATATAAGATCTATCTAATTAATTAGGCAGAACATGGTATTCTGTTTAATCAAAATTATAAAAAATGAAAAAGAGTGGATAAGATGTAATGAGTGATGTTAGAAGTTAAAGTATGAAATGGGAATAACCTAAAGATTCTAAGGATTAGAAACCTTAAAGAATAAGTACTAAATATGATTATACTGTTGAAGATATGATAAAATTAACACTTTAATCATTTGAAAATAAGTGTGGTACAAAATAGAGAATAATTGATTCAATTAATAAAAACTTCTTTAATGGGTAGTTATCTGAGGATGCTGCATGTTTGCGGTCTATTTCAATAACATTATCAAATAATCGGAGTCAGTTTATACGGAAAATAAAAGGAACTTATGGATTGAATGAAAATTATTCAGAAAAGCCTGAAGATGACAATAAGATGAGAAATAGATTGGTTTGGATTTTACAATAATTACCCGAACAATAGGGAACTTTACAGCAAATAGTTTCAGCCTACACTCAAAACATGGTTATAGATGAAGCATCAGTCAAAAAGTTATAAAAATAAATTAATTAAACTTTAAGACAAAGTAATCGTTTTGATAAAAGAAATGCTAAAACTATATTCAAGATACAGGAATGAATAAAATGAATATTGTGTAATTTAGAGAAATGCAAAAAATTTGAGTATTTAATTTATATTTTAATAAATCAATCATCTTTTAAAGTTTCCAAATGTTTCTATGTTTTATCTTATTTGAAGAAACATTCAACAATAAGCATAATTATTGATAAAACAGTCATTACTCCAAATGGCAAATATGGATCAATTTCAAACAAAGGAAAAACAATAAATGGATATGGAATTGCTGCAAACTTTCCTATAGCTTAAGCCATTCCAGTCCCTTAAGATCTTACTTAAAGTGCATAACATTCACAACATGAAATATTTAATGTTGCAAATAAACCTCTTGTTGCCAATTTCACTATAAGTAGACCTAGGAAAAGGAAATTGTCTCTGTAAATGTATAGTCCAGCATTGGATACAATTAAAGCACAAATCGAATAACCTATAATTTTTAATCTACCACCATAAGAAGGGTTATCTATTATTTGATAAATTAGGAGCGCAAAAAGAAATTCTGCAAGAAACATATAAAGCATAGAATCAAAACCTTCATTATTTTAAGCAAATAAAAATGGCATCAATAAATAAATACTCATATTTTGAATATTTGTAAGTATATAAAGAATCCATAGAGATATTGTTATTTTAATATATTCTTTTGAGAATATTCCATATACATGCAATTCTTATTCTTATTACTGTTCTTTTTATGTTCTTGACCACAAAATTAACTCATGTTTCTTTAGATTCATAAATATAATACCTCTTCATCAGTCAATTATTATTATTGATTGTTTATTTTCATCATATTTTCTATTTCTTCAAAAGCAATCTCAAATTGTTCTCTACTGAGTGAGTATCTAACTGTTTCCTTAAGAAAAAACAAGGATAAAACAAAAGCTAAAGCAATAGGAAGACCATTAAATCTCATTAAGCCTCTCCAATTACCTGAGGTATAATCATCAAGGAATAGAAAACATAAACAAGTAAAATACATTTTTCCAAAAATATAAAGCAATGTTAAACAATATTGATATCTTCCTCTATATTTGGCTTCAGTTATTTCTATAATAAAAATAGTCGATAGGGGATTTGTTGTACCGAATACCAACCCAAAACATAATCTCAATAAAATTATTTCATTATAAGATTAACTAAAGCTGGTATAGTAAATTAAAAAAACTGAAAGAGCTGAAAAAAATGTAAATGTTACTTTTCTTCCAATATAATCAGCAATAAAAGCAAATAATACGTTACCCAACAAAATACCAAGGAGAAAAGAGGAACTTAAAGCTGAAATTTGATCTTTAGATAAATTCCATTCTTTTTTTAATATGCTCATAAGAATGGACATGAATTGGTATTCAATAGCATCACAAATTTCTACAAGCCCTATGATCAAAATAGTTCTTATTTGATAAAACCCTGTGCCTATTCGTTTTTCAAGAACATCATCAAATGAAACCATATTTAAACGAATATAAATTAATAATCATACTAAATAACTTTTTTATTCTTACAAATTGTCTATGAGTTGTCCCTTATTATTGTATCAATTAGTTTTTCTAGAATTTAATCAAAATATATAATCATATATAATCATTCTTCTTTCAGAGTCTCTAATGGTTACTATGTTCTATCTGATGTTAGACAACACATATCAACAATAAGAATTAGTATAGCCAACACTAACATTAATAAAAATGGTAAGTATGGATCATTGTAATACAAACTGAACAATAAATAAGGGGAGGGAAATGTTATAATTTTTCCAATTCCTTAAGCTATTCCCATTCCTTAAGCTCTGATCTACAATGGATAACTTTCGCAACATACTATCCCAATGGTAGAAAGCAATCCTCTGATGCATAATTTGACAACTAATAACCCAATCACTAAAAATTATTCTCTAAAAATATAAATTAAACCATTTGATAAAATTAAAATTGAAGCTGAATAAGCTATTATCCGTGATCTACCACCATGTTTAGGATCATCAATAACATGATGTAAAATTAATGTCCATATAAATTCTCCTCCATACATATACAACATTGGAGTAAAACCTAAATTATTCTATGAAAATAAGAAAGGCATTAATAAATAGATACTCATATTTTCAAAGTTGATTAATGAGTATTATATCCACAACATTAAAGTGACTTTCAAATAATCTTTCTGTAAAACACCATAAAAATGTAACTATTTTTCTTTATGTTCCTATTTTTATTTTTCTGACCAATTCAGCAACCCTTATTTCTATGATATAAGTGATTCTTACTTCATCATCTGTTAGTTAATTATCTTGATTTCCATTAGTTGTTATCAATTCTTCTATTTCTTTATATGCTAGTTGATATTATCCGTTATTTAAATAGTATCGAATTGTTTCTTTCACTAAAATTAAGGAAAATAGTAAAGCAACCACAAAAGGAAATATATTAACCCTCAATAATCCTCTCCAATTCCCTTCCTTATAATTTTCTAGAAATAAATAGCATAAACAAACTAAGTAAATTCTTCCTAAAATATAAATAAGCGATATAGCATTGGCAAATCTGCCTCTGTATTTTGATTCTGTAACTTCGCTTATAATTACATATCCTAATGGATATGTTGCTCCATACACTATTCCAAACAATAATCGTAAAATTAACATTTCAAAGTAGGAATCACAGAAACTTCCATAAATGCTTAGAGTTCCAGCAATGCCAAACAGTACACAGATAGTGCTTTTTCTACCAAATCTATCTGCTACAAAAGCACACAGGAAATTTCCTGCTAAAATTCCAAACAAAAATGATGAACCAAAAGAGGAAATTTCATTTTTGGTAAGATTCCATTCTTATTCTTATAAAGTCATTAGGATAGACATTAGTGTGAATAACATTCCATCAGAAAATTCAACTAATCCTGTTGTTGCTAAGACTTTCTTTTAGTAATATCCAGTACCAACACGAGTTTAAAGAATTTAATCAAATGAAATCATTAATTTATATTTATTCACTATGAATGGGGTGGTTAATAGGGAGGAGGTTACTAATAATTGTATCCTGGCTATACAAACTATCCCTATGATGGATATCCTTAATAAGGATATTATCCCTATTGAGGAGGTGGTGGCTATTGATATGCTCCAAATTAAGGTTATTATTATTGCATTTACTAATATTAAGCATCATCATATTGTTGAGCTTAGTTAATATGTTGTCCCAAGAAGTTTGCATTAGCCAAACCTTAAATGAATCTATTTTATGATTATTATGGTTATTGAATTGGATACTATTATTACATTTAATATGTTTATGGAACTTATGGGATTGGAACTTATGGAATAGGGACCTATGGGTATTATTATGACTAAACTGGTAACTAATTAAATGAACCTTATTATGTTGGAGGAGGAGGTTATTAGTATTGATTAATATCAAACATATTTAAATTAATTACTAAAATTATACAAATATTTTACCTTTCTTTGGTCCTGGCTTTTTACCTGTTAATAACATATAATCAACTAATTAATCTGGTAATTCTTATAAAACATTTTTAGCTAATAATTCAGGATTATCTCTAAATTAATTGAATGGAACGAATTGAACCAAATCTCTTTATGTTCTTCTACCTCTATCATCAATAAGATTTCCATCATCATCATCTAAAGTATTCATGTTTGTAAAATCAGCATTACCTACTCCTACAATAATTATTGATAATGGTAAGTGTGATGCTGCTACAATAGAATTAATAGTAGGCTGAATATCGTATAATTAATACCTGCATATCATGAATTTCTCCATCTGTAAGTATTAATAATACAAAATATGTATCACTAGCCATATCCTTACACATTTATGCTATTTTCATTGATTCTTATATTATTGGATTAAAATATGTTGGCCCATCAAATTATACATTCCTAACTGCATTATAATATGTTTGCATTATTCCATCCATTTAAAATACTTCAGGATCTTCAGGATTTCCATTTAATGGAAAACAATGTAATGTTTAATTTGATTGTAAATATGGCAATCTTGGTTTACAACCAAATCCATAAAGTGGTACTTTCTTATCATGATCATAACATAATAAAATATCACCTACTGCTAAAAGTGCTGATTAATATTAATTCATTTTTTTCTAATATGGATCTATGTAATGCAATGAATTAGGATTATTTGGAGCTTAATTTGATGCTGTAAAATCGACTGCTGCTATCAAATTAATTTATGTTCCACTTTATAGATACTCTATAAAACCTGGTTTTTCAATTAATTTAAACTATTTATGATAGAAATAACGTATACTTCACTAAATATAAGTTATCCTGCTTATTTACGATGCTTATCTAATAATTATCGTGTTACTTGTCCTTTATTTCTTAATTCATCAACTGATATATCTAATTCTGCTAATTTTTCGTGTTCTCCACTTGATCTATAATCCCATACTTCCATTTTTATTGGCATAAAATAATCTCCATTACATAATTTTTATGCTGCTATATCAATTCTTTTCCAAGTTGGGCTTCTGTTATTTTTTATTGGTTCACTTTCGTAGATTAATAATTATTAATTTGTATCCTTTCGTAAACGATATAATCTTAAAAATGGACTTGTTGTATGCCAAAATCCAAACTTAGTATCAGGTAAATTGTTTGCTCCTATTGATAATTATTGTAATTACTTATTTGCATTATGATTTTATCATTAATAAGTTTCACTTAATCTACTCTAATTACTATAGATCCTGTTTTCTTTTATCCATTTTTAAGATCCAATACTTATAATTAATCTCTTCCTCCTGCAATATTGGCCAATGTTGTTTCAGCAGTGCCTATGTGCTAAAAATTCCTATATTTAAATACATCGAATGTGCCATTTCCATCATCATCGTTTACAACAAACTTTAATGGTTATTAACACTCAAAGAAGTATTCAATTATGAATGTTTTAGCAAAGTTTGGGTTCAAGTTATCTTGTATGATTTCAGTTCTGCCAAGCTCAGCCCACTAATTATTTCTCTTTACGAAAATTATAACAAATGGATCACTCTTAGAGAAGGTATCCATGTTTGCCAGTCCCCTACAACTTATGAATAACTCTAATTTTTGTTGTGATTCCACAACACTTGCACTTCTTCCATATAAATCATTCATGATTATATTATTTATGATAAAATTCAATGGAATAAGCTAAATGCAAATAAATTAATTATTTTTATGCTCAAAAAATATGCATCTATCGCCCTAATGTAATAGGATGGTACAAAATAAGATAGGTAGTATAGAGTTTTGAATAAGATTTTTGTTCGCCTATCGCAACATTGTATATGATTTAACCCCTTTCGTTGATGAACATCCTGGTGGAAGATTCTCACTTTAAACTTTTAGGGGAAAGGACCTTGAAAATGTATTGATTAATGTAAAAAGATCTTATTCAATGCTTCAGTCCATAGACATCAACCTTCTGTTTTAGCTGCACTAGAGCAATATAAATATGGGGTTATAGAAGCCAAAAAGCCTATTGCTAAATCTACTGACGTTCCTAAAATAAAAGAGGATAAGTCCCCCCATAAAAAAGAGGATAAGTCCCCTCATAAAAAAGAGTAAAAATCTAAGGCTTAAATATAAGATGATAAAACTTAAAAATCAAATTTGACTACAAGTTAATCTGTCATTAGTGGAGGAATTAATAGTGGAAAATATTTATCTCCTGATTGCCGGCCTCAGAGCGCATAATAATTAACTCCAACATCAAGTATTAATTTACATCAAGGTAGAGAGCGATATTATACCACATAAGTCAGCACTTAAAAAACCAAAAGAAACAATAGAAATCCCAAATAAATAACCAGTTATTGGTACGGGGACCAAAAAAATGAATCATTTAACTCCATCAATTATTAAAGAAGAAGAAGAGTCATCATAGGTTTCACCTCTGTTTTCATAATAATCTGATTTACAATCAAATTAAGATGAGATTCTTAATCTCTAAATTCCAATTTTAAATTATAAATTGATTGGGTTTGTTAAACGAAACTTAAACCATTATTGATTATATAATATTGTTTCTATAAACTAATAATATAATCAAAATCTATTTAACCTTTACTACTCCTTCAATGC
>JMSD01000015.1:280909-295718 GCA_000715435.1 Paramecium caudatum
TTGAACAATATGCATCCATTAATTTTTTAAATTAAGTTTACTTTTTGATCTTAAAAAATACTTCTTCACCATCCTATGATTTAACTTTAAGATTCAAATAATCTGCTTGTGATTGCTCAGCCATTTGATTAAATTATTAAATACATTTCCATCTCACTTATCCTATTTAATTACTAAATAATATAATGATTTTTATTAGATTATAATATATAGTTTAATCCAGGAAGTTATAGTTATATACACTTTTTATAAAATTATTAATAAAATGCAATTAGAGGCCCCTACAATTTTTGAGTTTAATTGTGTGAAAAAAAGTCAAAAATCTATCAAACCTTATAAAGGACTCCTCAAACCTGGTAGATTAGAACTCTTTAAAGTATTTTTATACTCTAAATTATTAGACAGATGCTGAGGTACCAAAATACATTTTGCCTGTGTAATTGTAAACACATGTGAAATGGGAGGTTGAAGAAGAAAACATAAATGGTAAAAAACATCATAAGATTGTGTCCTTTAAATTTTAGTAGGTAATTATGATGTAAATGATTTCAGGTCAAACAACTAAAAGATTCTTAGATATGTAAAATAACTAGTTTCTGTGGTGATGATGCCACTCTCACTATCCTGAAGGAACATTACGAAACAAAATCATCTTTTAGAGAATTTAAGATTTCTATACACCTCTTCAAACATTAGGCAAAGGGGCTTCTTCAAGAGTACTTCTAGTAAGACACAAAAACTCTGAACAATATTATGCTGCAAAATGTGTTGATAAATCATACGTCAATGAAACAGAAAATGGAATAGTAAACTTAACCCAATAATTTAGGAATCGATGTTTTAAGAAATATCAATCAATAATGATTTGGATCATCCATCATTTATTAAATTACATGCTGTATATGAAGGAGATAATACCTTTTACATGGTCATGGATTTATTAGAAGGAAGAAGTTTGCATGACGAATTAAACAGCCATAAAAATGGATTTCCTGAAGAAATAGTGCGTAATGTGATGTGGGTATTATAAATATTAAATTAGTAAATACTTACTGGTATTGAGTATATGCATGGAAAAGATATTATGCATAGAGATCTTAAACCAGAGAATATTATGTTGTTAAAGAAATCTGATTTAAATTCATTAAAAATTGTAGATTTTGGTCTTGCTACTTATTGTAATTTAGAAAAGTATATAAATATGTAATGTAGATTTTTATTTCCAAAATGTGGAACACCAGGATATGTTGCACCTGAAATTGCTAATCTTGTTGATAAATCTTTAAAATATGATAAAGTTTGTGATGTATTCAGTGCTGGTGTAATATTCTTTAAATTGTAATAAAATAATTTATATAGATTAACTGGTAAAGATTTATTTCCAGGAGTAGGATTCAATTTGGTTTTAAAGTTAAATAAATCATGCAAAATTGATCTAACTCCTTTATAAATGAAGAAAGTAGATGCTAGTGTTATCTCATTAATTTAAAGAATGCTAGAAAAGGATCCATTAAAGAGGATTTCAGCAAGTGCTTGTTTAAAGGAACCTTTCTTTGAAAAATGCCACAATTCAAGCCCCATTAAATCTCATTAGACTTCCTCATAAAAAAAATAATTTTTCTAAAGTGGAGGTAAAACCTTCTAAACTACGGAATTTTAAAATGATTAACCATAAACTCAAGATAAACCCATAGAGAAGGGTTCATTCGTTACTTAAGACACTGCATTTAAAGGATTCAAAGAACCTGCTCATGGTAAAGTCATGCAAAAATTCAATACAACTGAATTCGATCATATTGATTTAACTGGAAGTCCAGTAGAAAAGATAGCTAATAAATTTAAGAAATCCGATTAAATAGAAGAGGAGGAAGAAAAATGAATATATATATTATCAAAATCCAACGATAATTGATAATTGCACTTAAAAAATAATTGTTTTATATAACTCGAACAGATAACATCAAATTTGGATTTCAAGCAGTGGTTGGGCTTATACTATTTCTTAATCTTCTGTTTAAAATTGGATTTCTAAAAGCATTGTATGGTTCATCAATTGAAACTCGACTTTTTAAAATTTGTTCAGGGAAATTAGATTCTTTCATTTTCTTAACTACTTATGGTAGTTCTCCTTCCTTAGGTTTTATGTTTGTAGATTTATTGTGTATACTCGCACAAATTCCCATTATATTAAATAATGACTATGATGAAATAACTTAAATTAATTAGACAACTTACCCAATAAACGCCCATAAAATTTACAATTTATATTATTTATCAATAGAATAGCCTTTAAATAATTTATAATATTTTTTATCATCTAAAAATGGTGATTAATTAGAAATTTTTAGAATATTTTATGATTGATGAATCAGAATTACGATATGACTGATTTCTTAGTCACCATTATATTAATGAATTTTAGATGATAACTCAGCAATTAAAATTAACGAGACATATGGAAGTAACATATTAATTATAAACATCAATATTTTCTGAGTATTCATTCAGCGGAAGTCAAATTGTTTGGAGAGCCAACATTGATTTCCTTGATACGTCTACTCAGGATTGGATTTTTGAAAGGATTGAGATTAGATGATTCTCCAGCCCTTAACTGTAAAATAGTTTCACAGTCTCTAGAAAGTCGAACTTGGGCCACAACATTTTCTAATTCACCTGATTTATGAAGTTTTGCTTTGTTTTAGCTAGCACAAATTCCCATTTTGATTATTTAAGTTATAATAAGATATTAATATTTGTTTTGAATTAAGAATTATTTACAAAGTATATATATATCGGTTCATACAGTATAACTTTGCAAATAAGTACGTCACTATGAAATTTAAATATCTTAAATTATGATGTAACAAATAAAATATCATTTAGCCTTAACAAAACTGAAAAAGGTCTCTTCATCATCTTTATTTTTAAATGGCCCTGCAACAAAATTTAATGTTAAACATTCACTAAAACCTTCATTGTTGGTTGGAACTTCAACTTTCTTATAAAATGTATGAATGGGAATTGAACCTGCTCTTTTAGAAAGATGTTCTCTAAATTTATTAACTTCTCTTTAAGTATCATTATGGAATGCTAAGTCTTTTGGTACTTCTAAATAAAAAGCTCTAATTGGATATTTGAATTCTTAGGCTAATTTTATAAAAGGTGCTCTATCCTCAGCAGTTGGATTTGTATTATCAATTACTAAATATTTTTTATCTTGCATAGCTTATTTAGCAACAACAAGACACTTTTCTTTAGTCTTAAGAGTATCTCTATTAACTCTTGTATAGTCTTGTAAATGGTTTACAACAAAAGTTGATTTACCAGCTCCTGGAGAGCCAATCATAATAATCACTAAAATTAAATTATTATATACTTTCAGGTTTATCTGGTTTAGTGAATTTTTAAATATCCTTTCCTTTAAATAATGAACCATTTTATTAAACTGATTTAGGATTGAATCCAATTAATTTTGAATAATCTTCATTTAAATCTTCTTTTAAGAATAACTATTCAGGTGTTTTGAATATTATTCCAACATTTATTGCAAATTTTCTATATAGATGTATATGTTACAAATCAGAATCAGTAAAATCTTTCTTTTTTCCAACTCTTCCTGCTGCATCTCCACAATATATACTTTTATCAATCTAAGCTTTAGTACCTGTTAATTCTTAAAATTAAGTCCACATATCTAATTACACATATATTATACCTACTCTTGGTTTTCTATAGTTATCATCTTCTGTTGCTATGAAGGCGGCAAGTGGTGTTTTAAGTTCACTTTATAATTTTTCAATCTTATTTTTGATGTCTGCTTCTTTTGTGTGACCCTTAGCTATACCATTTTAGTTAGTAAAGATGACAATAGAGTATCCTTACTTAGAATACTCTTAAATTGTTGGAATAGTTTTAGCGTGCCACCATTACCAATCATTTGCATCTTTTGCAAATTTGGCTCCACTTTTTGTTCTAATTAGAGTATCATCCATATCAAAACTAAGTACAAGTGGTTCAGGTTTAAAATCCTATATTCTCTATAATATATACAATAGTCCCATAGATTAATGATCCTTTCTTATTCCATACCCAAGCAGATGGTTGTTTTTGTTTCATTTATTTATTTATATATTTATACCAGAATTTGATTGTGTTTATCATTATAAACTAAGTGAAATATTTCAATCAGATTTATATTAGTTATCTTCATATAGAGAATATATATTTTAGAATGCTAAATTTGTTTGAATAATTCATAATCACCATGGATTACTAAGCTGATTCTTAACAGTCTCTACATCTTTCAATACTGGGCATTTGAGTGTAGAGGTGCTATGAAAATAGGATTGATTTCCATTTAATGTATATGCTACTAATAATGCAGTTGCTCCATATGCAATGGCTACGATAGGCTTCATATTTTTTATATTAATTAATAATAATAGGAATATAATTCATTCTAAGGATGCCACATGAATTAATAATCTTTATTTATATATCAGATTAACAGATAGAGATTTGATTATTTTTATGTTCAAAAAAATCTTAACCCTTGGTCTTGGAGGTAGTTTTGTGAATTATACTCTAAATTGTTGTGGTATAGTAGGTGTGTTAACAACTGATGAGAATGCAGAATAAATAGTTTATGAAGGAGTTTAATTACTATAAAATAGGGGATACGATTCTGCCGGTATTGGTACAATCAATAAATAAAAAGAAGTAAGTCATATTTTTAATATTTAGTTACTGATATCTAAACATGCAAGTGATCAGGTTAAGAAAGTTGATTGTTTTGTAAAATTACAATAGGAACTAAATAGACATAATCATGCATTAGTAGGTATAGGACATACAAGATGGGCAACTTGTGGTAGTAAAACAGATAGAAATGCTCATCCTCATTCAGATGTGTTAAATAGAATAGCTCTAGTTCATAATGGAACTTTAGAGAATTATGTGGAATTAAAGGAGGAACTAATTGAGAAAGGTGTTACATTTACATCAGAAACAGATAGTGAAGTGATTGCCTAACTTATTGGATAATAAATTCATAACCAAGAATTTCTTGCTGCTGTAGAGACTGTATTATCTAGACTTCGTGGTTAATGGGGTTTAGCTATTATAGATAGAGAGAATCCAGAATAGATGATAGTTTGTAGATAAGGTAGTCCTATACTTGTAGGATATAATTAAAATAGTATTTTTGTAGCAAGTGAGAAGATTGCTTTTGAAAAATATACACAAAACTATATTTCCCTTTAAGATGGAGAAGTGATGCTATTATAATTATAAAATAGAAATCAATTATTCAATTCTGTTAAACATAGATTAATATTTAATGAGAATTAAGAAATAGAATAAGTACACACTAAACCAAAATAACCATATTAAACATTTTTTGAAATGGAAATTCATGAATAACCTAATAGTTTATTAAGATGTTTAGGTAATGGTGCAAGATTAGCTGGATTTTCAGATTGTTCTAAATTAGGAGGATTAGATATGAAAGAGAAAGAACTTTGTGAAATTAAACATCTTCTACTTATTGGGTGTGGTAGTAGTTTTAATGCAGCATTGAGTGTAGTTCCTATATATAGATCATATAGAGTATTTGAAAGTGTATAAGCATTTGAGGCAAGTGAATTCAATGTTCATGATTTACCTTAATCAGCTGTTGGTGCCATATTTATTACATAATCAGGAGAAACAAAAGATATTGTTAGAGTATAGAATATAGCTAAATAATATGGAGTTGTTACTATTGGAGTGTATATATTCTATTTATATTTTAGAGTTAATGTTGTAGGATCTTTAATTGCAACAAGTGTTGATTGTGGTGTTTATATTAATTCAGGAAGAGAGGTAGCAGTAGCTGCATCAAAATCATTTACTTCATAAGTGACAGCTCTTATTCTAATATCCCTTTGGTTTAGTTATTATAAAGAAAAAAACAATTCTCTTAATTCTAATATTAAAATGTAACCACTTAGAGAAAAATATGTGAATTAATTAAGAATGTTACCAATGGTATTTGGATAAGGAATAGTAGAATGTTAAGCTAGTGTTAAATTAGTTGCAAAAATACTTAAAGATAAACAAAGTATATTGATATTGGGAAAAGGATCAAATTATGCTATTGCTAGGGAAGGTGCTTTAAAAATAAAAGAACTTACTTACATTCATGCAGAAGCCTTTGCGGCAGGTGAATTAAAACATGGACCATTAGCATTAATAGATTCTAGTAAAGATAAAGAAACAACAATTATTTTAATTATTTTAGATGATGAATACCTATAAGACATGAAACTTTCCCTTAGTGAAGTTAATTCTAGAAATGCAAGAACAATTGTAATAACTGACTCTCCTCATTGTTTGTAAAATGTAAAAAATAAAATTGATAATCTAATTCCAATTCCTAAAATTGGAGAGCAACTTAATTGGCTCTTAAGTGCCATTGTTTTCTAATTACTAACTTTAGAAATTTGCTACTTATAAGGAATAGATCCAGATAAGCCAAGAAATCTAGCCAAGACAGTAACAGTAGGTTGATTTTAATTTATAAACTAAAATTCCTATTATATTTTTATTTATATGTATGATACCTATAATAACTATATCAAGAAAAATTTCAATATTACTTGATTCCTGTATAAAAGTTCTAAATTATCATTCTAAACTAAAACCAAATTTTATAAATATATGAAAAATAAAAAATAACTTCCTCTACTTCATAACTCTAATTTACTTCTAAATAATTAAAATCCGTTGCTAAAAAAACGAACCTCACAATCATCAGTTTAAGAAAATTCATCTGTTAAGCAAAGTTTTACATCCACAAACTTGCAATTGAATCTCAATAAAATGAGGAATACTAGATATTAAGATCCTATGTCTGTCCAAGAAAAAATAGCTGTACCAACCAAATTGAGTTCATTGGCAGAGGATCCATAACTCCATGAATATGTAATTATGTTTTTGATTGAAAGTTATAACAACGATAAAATACTAATTTTTATGGATAAATGTTCAGAAATTCATAAAGTATGACAACTTACAAAACTAGTTTTTCAGATTTGGATTCAAAAGCAGGCACTATTGAAATTTCACCATTATTGTAAAATGTAAAATCACATCAATTATAAACATATTTAAAAAAAATCATTTAGTAATAAAGTCAATCAATTTAATTATCTACAACACTGCCAAGTCGTTAACTTGCAATAGATTTAACTGATTGGTTTAATAATATGATGAAATAAGTTAAAAATCAAATTAAATCATCAAAAATTGATACATAAGGGGCAGCTGAGGAAATCTCATTATTATATTCAACATGTTTATAAGAATTAATAAGATAAATATCACTTGAATGTAAAGAAAGGGGCAATTTGTTGTAAAAGGTTTGGGATTCATATGTATTACTCATAGATGAATTGGTATCTAATTTAGCAAAATAATCTAATTAATAACAAGAACAATGTTAGAAATTAATCGAAAGCACCAAAATTAATTCAGTAACTCAAACTAATCGTGAAGAAATTATAATTCTAAATTAATAAATGAAAGAACTTGAAAATATTAAATCTGAGATTGAGAAGAAAAATTAGAATTTAGTTAATAAAATAAATAAATAATAAGGAGAAATTAAATTATTATACTAAACTGTGGAGTAACTTCATACTGAAAACTAGAAACTACAAAATCAATCTTAGCAAATTAGCAATTAGTAATCACAAACTAATATACCTTAATTACGTCATAAGACTAGTATTTAGGAAGGAAAATCAATTGTATCTCATTTAATGACAAAAAAAGCTAACATTTCTTAATTATTAAAACATTAAAGTATTTCTCCTATATAGATTGTGAAAACAGAAGAGGAACTATCAAAAACTCCTTTGTCATAATTTTAACTTGATGATTAATTGGATTCTTCACAAATTGTAAAAGTAAAAAAGTATAAAAATAAAAAGAGAGAAAGTTTACCAAATATAATTATTGATCAAAGTATCTATTGTTTATATATTAGAATTTGTATAAACAGAAAGATAATGCTACAGTTAGATTCCTATTTTAAATGAATTTATTCATTCACTGATTAACAATGGATTATCAGCAATTTATAATGAAGTTAGTGAAGATGAATATAGAGAATCAATTAATATTGTCAAATGTGCTACATCAATTTCAATTTAAGATGAAGAGTACGTTATTGAAACCTTAAATAAATCAAAACTTAAAACTAAGACCTTAGAACAATTAGAAAAATATCTACTTGAAATAAATAATAAATATAATGAATTTTAGAAAAGATCTGTTGAATAAATGCTAGAAATTAAGGAACATAAAGTAGCAGCATAAAGTTTAGAATAAAATTTAAAAGAAGTTACTTAAGATTTTGTTCAGATATTATATGAAAAATAGTAAACTATAAAGTAACTTCAGCACGGATAAACACTTTTATTCAAAAAGCTTAATTCTTTTAATTAGGATCAAATGTCTAATCTTTCATCAAAGAGATCTCCTTAATTTAAAATGTCACCAAGTAAAAAGACTCCAAATTTTTCGAATACTTTTGACTTTAATAAAGAACAAATAGCCAAAGAATTTGATGTTATTAAAGTAGAAGAGGACTCAAATTCACAAAAGTCACAAGAAAATCTACCTTCAGAAAGGACATTTAAGATCTAAAGTTAATTGCACCTAAATATCGTTGAATAAGATGAAGAACTCAGAGAAATTATTTAGGGCGAAACAAAACCAACTGATTTAACCGAATAAGAACAACAAATTATGGACACATCAGTTATGGTTGAAAATTAAAATGAAGATTTATCAAAGTCAGATAATTCTAAATCATAACAATTAGATTTGTAATTTGATAGCTAAATGGATGCATAAAGACTTAGTAATGTCAAAAAGTTAGTTTAAAAATTTGGCTTTTAAAGATAATCAACAAGAAGATATACTAAACCTTTGGCTATTAAATTATCATTACTTACAGAAACAAAATAAGAAAAAAAGAAAGTTAAAAGAGTTTTCAGTTAAAATACTGATTCAGCTAATGGTTTATTAAAAGACATAATGCAAAAAACTCCTACCAAAAATAAATAAAAAGTTCCTATTATACCTTTTATTTAAATTTCGAAAATATTTTATACAATAATTCTTGATGCAACAAAAAATATTGATGGTTATAAAATACCTCTACATGTAAGTATATATGACTATTTTATGAAAAAATATGGATTTAAGAATGTCGCTGAGAAAAAAATAAAACAAATTTTCTAATTTATAAACTCTAAAAAAACATCCTAACCAAAAATGTAATTAATAGCGAGATTATGTTATATGGATGGTGATATGGATGAAGCAATTTATAAATAATTTGTAGAATCAGTTAAATATTTCAGTGAAAAGGAAGTGAACTTTCATAAATAAGAGGCAATCATCAGTATAGACTAAATGATAGAATTTTGTAATGAACACTTGATTAAGCTTTTGGGACAGAACTTGGTAAATCTATTCATATAATAAATAAAAAGTTAATCATCAATAAATTTCGAGTTGGAAATGATTAATATAATTAATCTTTATTTTTCGAAAAAAAGAAAATTCGAAGATACTTTATAACTGATATTTTAAGCAGCAGATTTGGATGGTAATTAGTTGATTGAATTTTCTGAATTTAAAACTCTTTATAAAGCTATTCATCCAGATTTATATGATAAAGCTGTTGTTTTAGAGCAATTTATATCTTTTGCAGATTATGTCGATGAAAGCACAAAGGACAAAATGATCACATTAGAAAGATTTGCAGAAATGGCATTAGAACTCAACCTTTTTACAAAAGAACATATTAATACATATAGTTAAGGTTGTGAGCAGCTTTTTGATGAATGGAAAGAAAAGAAAAATCTCATCAAATATAGATTTTTAACTTCTAATAATTATCATAAAGTCAAATATACTTATAATTTATTGACTGAATCTATTCAACAACACATTGAGAAAAAGAATTGCCCTCACACTATTTAAAGTATTAAATATTTTATATTTAGTTTTATGGATAAGTTTTCGATTACTTTTGGAAAGATCAGAAAGGGTGATATTAAAGTAAATAAATATATTTATAATTAGCCATGAATTTAAAGATCTATTTACAAACTTGTTACCACAAGAAGTTTTGCAAATTGGCCAAACATATAATGCAATTGCAGAAATAAATCTATGAATTATAAAATAATTTAATAATATTTAATGGATTAAATGGAAGATATAAAGGATGATGATATTTATGCATTCATCACTCAATGTAATGAAGAAAATTCATAATCTTTCTTCGATACATATACAAATAATCCTAGATTTAATGGCTCTAATAGTAAAATCTAACATTTAATTTTAGTGGATGATTTAATGAAGATATGTATTAGTGAAAAAGAGGACACAATCAAAACATTAATAACACTTATAAGTATTCTAATAATTTTACCTAGGCTTTCTTATTGGAAAATAATAAAAATTGATTTCTGATTTTGAGGAAATAAAATTGTCTGCAGAAAATTCAACATCTATTTAAAAGTAACATAATCAATAACTCCTCTAATAAATTGAGTAATTATAAGTAATTAAAATGTAACACTAATAGGCTATGAATGAAGAATATATGCAAAAAAATGAATAATTTTTAGATTAAATTGAAGATTTAGAAAATCAAGTGTAAAAAAGAAGTAGTGAAATCTTTTAGTTAAAATAAAATGAAGGGAAAATATCTCAAAGTAATTAGGTAGTAAATAAATTGATTTTAGTTTCAAGAATAAAAATAATAAGAGTAATAAGAAATGATGTAAAAGCTTCAAAAATAAATATAATTTTTAGAAGAACAAAATAGTAAATTAAAATATGAAAACATTTCATAAGAAAATGCAATCAAATAGTATGAAATGAAGTAAAAGGATTTTGATGACAAATATGGGCTTTTAGAATTATAAATCAAAAGTATTTATCATAAAAATATTTAGATGCCCAAAGAGAAAAAGAAAAACTATAAAAATAAATTGAAGAAATTTAAGAAAAATATCAGCAGAGTTTAATGCTTCAGGCTGGGTAGATTAATAACAATCATCATGAATCGCCTTCAAAATAACCACGAAAAGGAAGCATTTCTATGAAGAATAATTAAGAAATGATTTAAAAACTTAGGAGATAGAGTGGTTTCTTGACTTAGCCAAAGATTGAATAAATTTAACAAAATATCAAGAATATTCCTGAATCAGACAGTGAGTCTGAGGAGGATAATGGAAAAAGAACATTACAGGATGAAAAACAATAGTAACAAAAATAAATTGCTGAAATTAATTCACTAAAAAAGAAAATAATAGATATTCAACAAGAAAAAAAGGATTTAGATTAAATAATTCAAGACAAAAACAAAATTATAAGTGAAAATGAATCTAAAATTAAAAGCCTTGAGTCTAAGGAAAAAAGAATGTCAGTGAAAACAAATATGTTGGAAAGACGAATATCGAACTTAACAGAAGGTATATATAAATTTATCATAATTTAGAGAAGAGCCATGAATAGGTTCTCGAAACGGAAAATTAAACTTTAAAACAACAGGTGGAAAGTCTCAAACTCACAATAAATGATCTCCAGGAAAAAGAAAAACAATTAACCATTTAGTTATGTAAGTTTTCCTAGTTATATAGATTTCAATAGAAAGTCTTCAAAAAAAAGATGATGATGAACTACTAATGAAACTAGAATTAGAAGTTGCTGGTTTAAAATAAAGTATAAAAAATATTATAACCCAGAATAATGTTATTAAAATGAAATGGTTTATCAGCAGAACATGCTATATTTGTTAAATATTTCTGAAGATGAAATAATGATAACTAGGAGTCGAAGTAATACTAGAATTTATCATGATCCTCTTGAAAATATAACTTTATAGGAATGGAAATAAAAGATTAAAGTTGAAGTAGAACAAGCCATAATAGAATATAAACCTTATAAGGAATAATGTGAAAATTTAGAAAAACTTAATACTAAATTGTAGCTTGAAATCAATCTTTTATATCAACAAATTGATTAATTGAAATTAAAAAATAAAGAAATTGAAAATAAAAATGATAAAGATCTTTTAGAACTTATTTAAATTAGAAAATAATTTGATTTAGAGAAATAGCAAGCTTAAAATAAACAAGATGAGTTAATAAGAAAAAATAAAAATATTTCTAATTTATATTAGATTGAACAAACAAAAAATGAAGCACAATAATAAAATATTTTGAAATTGAATCAATAACTATCAGAAAAAGATAAACAATATCAAGAGTTGCAAGAATCAGAAAAAGCATAATGCCAGAAATTAATTAATTAAATTACCGAAAAAAATGAAGAAATACTTGTGTTTAAACAAATATTAGAGAAAAACTAAAATGAACTCGAGAAGCAGAGACAAATTTCAGATAGCCGAATAAGCGATATTTTACTTTAACTAAATTCAATTTCAGAGGAAAATGAATTGAATAAAAAATAATTTAATGTTACTTAAATAGAAAATTAAGATCTAATTTAGAGATAAAAGGATCAGATAACCAACCTTGAAAATAATTGCGTAAACTAAAAGAGTCTAATTCACGAATTAGAAGAAAAACTTACAATTTAGATAGATGAGAGCAGAATGTTAGAGAAAAAGCTTGAAACATGGGAAAGAAAGGTTTTGGATATAGAATCAAAGGCTGAAAATGAAAAAAAAACACTCTTACGTTAAATTGATGATTTACAAGTTCAATTGAAAAATGTAGATTTATCTCTTCAGGATTCTGCTTTGAAAAACCAAAAACTTTAATAGTTATACTAAGAATTAAAAGACTAAAATTAAATAGACTAAAGATAATATTTGATTTAATAATAGTCACTATAAGAAAAAATTGAGTTTATTTCAAACAATTTAACTTCCTTGTAAAATGCTAATTCTGATTTGAATCAGGAAATATTAACAATCACTTCCTTTAGTAAAGAATAAGAATAAATTATTTTAAAGTAGTAAAAAGAAAATTAGGATTTGTTACATCAAGAAAGTAAAATGAAAAAATAAATCTAAGAATTGTAGGAAACATTGTAATAAAAATTAGAAGCAATGATAAATTACCAAGAATAAATAAAAAAATTAAATGACCAATTAGAAATTTAAAAATTGCAACAGGTGAACATTTAATAAACATTGAATAGATAAATTGAGCTTGTTCAAAATGAAAATATATTAATACAAGCTTAGAATTAGGAAAATATTCTAAACTTAGAGAAAAAAACATCTTAAATTAATTCTCTGTAGTAAACAGTGTAAAATAATGAGAAAGAGATTGACAAGCTGAGAAATCAGATTGCTTAACTTGAAAAGGAACTATAAAAAAAATAATTACTCGAAGAATCTTTAATTTAAGAATTAAATAATTAAAAATTATAAATCTAAACCATCGAGTAAGAAAATGTTAGACAAAAACATGAGATTGAAGAGTTTATAAAATTGGAATAAAAATTAAACAAAGAAAAGACAGAGTTTCAAACATTACTTTAAATTGAAACTGAAAAATCAAACTAATCAAAACAGCAAATAGAAAATTAAAAATAATAATTATTACATTTAACAGCATCTGAACAAAATTTAGAAACCAATTTTAGAAAGGAAATACATGAATTAAATGAAAAGGTTATTACATAAGAAAAGGAGAAAAACTTTTTGAGGGAAATTGACTAATAAAAGTTAATTCTGTTAAATAATGAAGAAACAATCACCAGCCTAAAAATGTAGGTTGATTAATTTGTACTCTCGTAAACAAAATTGAATGAAGAAAAATAGGAATTATAAAAATTAATTCTTATTGAAGCTGAGAAATTGAGTCAGGCAGTTTAAGAAATTCAAAATTAGACCATTTCTTTAGATAATGAAAGATAATCAAAGATTGCTTAGAAAATGACTGAGAAATCAGATTGCTTAACTTGAAAAGAACTTAAAAACAAATAATTACTCGAAGAATCTTTAATTTAAGAATAAATATTAAAATATAAATCTAAACCATCGAGTAAGAAAATGAAAGACAAAAACATGAGATTGAAGAGTTTATAAAATTGGAATAAAAATTAAACAAAGAAAAGACAGAGTTTCAAACATTACTTTAAATTGAAACTGAAAAATTATTCTAATCATAATAGCAAATAGAAAATTAAAAATAATAATTATTAAATTTAACAGCATCTGAACAGAATTTAGAAACCAATTTTAGAAAGGAAATACATGAATTAAATTAAAAGGTTAATTTACATTAAGAAAAGGAGAAAAACTTTTTGAGGGAAATTGACTAATAAAAGTTAATTCTGTTAAATAATGAAGAAACAATAACCAGCCTAAAAATTTAGGTTGATTAATTTGTACTCTCGTAAACAAATTTAATGGAAGAAAAATAGGAATTATAAAAATTAATTCTTATTGAAGCTGAGAAATTGAGGCAGGCAGTTTAAGAAATTCAAAATTATACCATTTCTTTAGACAATGAAAGATAATCAAAGATTGCTTTAGAAAATCGGCTTTAAAATCAGATTGCTTAACTTGATAAGGAACTTAATAACAAATAATTACTCGAAGAATCTTTAATTTAAGAATTAAATAATTAAAAATTATAAATCTAAACCATCGAGTAAGAAAATGTTAGACAAAAACATGAGATTGAAGAGTTTATAAAATTGGAATAAAAATTAAACAAAGAAAAGACAGAGTTTCAAACATTACTTTAAATTGAAACTG
>JMSD01000015.1:296296-334387 GCA_000715435.1 Paramecium caudatum
GAATGAAGAAAAATAGGAATTATAAAAATTAATTCTTATTGAAGCTGAGAAATTGAGTCAGGCAGTTTAAGAAATTCAAAATTAGACCATTTCTTTAGATAATGAAAGATAATCAAAGATTGCTTAAGAAAATGAACTGAGAAATCAGATTGCTTAACTTGAAAAGGAACTTAAAACAAATAATTACTCGAAGAATCTTTAATTTAAGAAATAAATCATTAGAAAATATAAATCTAAACCATTGAGTAAGAAAATGTTAGACAAAAACATGAGATTGAAGAGTTTATAAAATTGGATTAGAAATTAAACAAAGAAAAGACAGAGTTTCAAACATTACTTTAAATTGAAACTGAAAAATTATTCTAATCATAATAGCAAATAGAAAATTAAAAATAATAATTATTAAATTTAACAGCATCTGAACAAAATTTAGAAACCAATTTTAGAAAGGAAATACATGAATTAAATGAAAAGGTTAATTTACATTAAGAAAAGGAGAAGAAATTATTGAAGGAAATCGACTAATAAAAGTTAATTATGTTAAATAATGAAGAAACCATCACCAGCCTAAAAATGTAGGTTGATTAATTTGTACTCTCGTAAACAAAATTAAATGAAGAAAAATAGGAATTATAAAAATTAATTCTTATTGAAGCTGAGAAATTGAGTCAGGCAGTTTAAGAAATTCAAAATTAGACCATTTCTTTAGATAATGAAAGATAATCAAAGATTGCTTTAGAAAATGGACTGAGAAATCAAATTGCTTAACTTGAAAAGGAACTTAAAAACAAATAATTACTCGAAGAATCTTCAATTTAATAAATACATCATCAAAAATTATAAATCTAAACCATCGAACAAGAAAATGAAAGACAAAAACATGAGATTGAAGACTTTATAAAATTGGAATAAAAATTAAACAAAGAAAAGACAGAGTTCCAAACATTACTTTAAATTGAAACTGAAAAATTATTCTAATCATAATAGCAAATAGAAAATTAAAAATAATAATTATTAAATTTAACAGCTTCTGAACAAAATTTAGAAACCAATTTTAGAAAGGAAATACATGAATTAAATGAAAAGGTTAATTTACATTAAGAAAAGGAGAAAAACTTTTTGAGGGAAATTGACTAATAAAAGTTAATTCTGTTAAATAATGAAGAAACAATAACCAGCCTAAAAATGTAGGTTGATTAATTTGTACTCTCGTAAACAAAATTAAATGAAGAAAAATAGGAATTATAAAAATTGATTCTTATTGAAGCTGAGAAATTGAGTCAGGCAGTTTAAGAAATTCAAAATTAGACCATTTCTTTAGATAACGAAAGATAATCAAAGATTGCTTTAGAAAATGGGCTTTAAAATCAGATTGCTTAACTTGAAAAGGAACTTAAAAACAAATAATTACTCGAAGAATCTTTAATTTAGAATAAATATTAAAATTATAAATCTAAACCATGAAAGAAAATGAAGACAAAAACATGAGATTGAAGACTTTATAAAATTGGAATAAAAATTAAACAAAGAAAAGACAGAGTTCAAACATTACTTTAAATTGAAACTGAAAAATTAAACTAATCATAATAGCAAATAGAAAATTAAAAATAATAATTATTAAATTTAACAGCATCTGAACAAAATTTAGAAACCAATTTTAGAAAGGAAATACATGAATTAAATGAAAAGGTTTATTTACATTAAGAAAAGGAGAAAAACTTTTTGAGGGAAATTGACTAATAAAAGTTAATTCTGTTAAATAATGAAGAAACAATAACCAGCCTAAAAATGTAGGTTGATTAATTTGTACTCTCGTAAACAAAATTAAATGAAGAAAAATAGGAATTATAAAAATTGATTCTTATTGAAGCTGAGAAATTGAGTCAGGCAGTTTAAGAAATTCAAAATTAGACCATTTCTTTAGATAATGAAAGATAATCAAAGATTGCTTAAGAAAATGAACTGAGAAATCAGATTGTTTAACTTGAAAAGGAACTTAAAAACAAATATTTACTCGAAGAATCTTTAATTTAAGAAATAAATCATTAGAAAATATAAATCTAAACCATCGAATAAGAAAATGAAAGACAAAAACATGAGATTGAAGAGTTTATAAAATTAGACAAAGAACAATAAGAATAATTGAAAAAATAGGAATTATTGTTACAAAATTTCAACAATGATTTAGCTTAACAAGTAGCTCACCTAAAACAAACTATTTAATAATAAGAAGAAATAATTAAAAACTAAAATTAAAAAATTGAAGAATTATTAAATTATGAAGCTTCAACATAAATGTAATTTTCAACACCAACTAGATCCCCCTCAAACTCTATTTCAAAAGCCCCGCCTGATATTTATGAATAATATTTCAATCTGGTAAGATATCTTATAACTTAGACTGCTTAAGCTGTAGCTTTGAATAGTGAAGATCCTTGCGTAGCAGTGGAATTTAAATTAAAAAATTATTACCAAGAGGCCTTGAAAAGGAAAATGCCATTTCATTAAGTAATAATTTTAGTTATTTAAAGTGGTATCCTTGGTTAGACCTCAAAGTTAAAGAAGAGTTTGCCAAAAGAAAAAAGCGCTGACAATTTTTTAGTATCTAACAAAATGTATTCACATATATTTAAATTAATTTTTTTCCATTCTTTGCAACAATATTCTAATTTTTATTAATATTGATCATTTATATTAAACCCTCTTTCTAAAATGATCAGAAGAATAACTGAATAAACTAGTTTGCTTTTGAATAGTGAAAAGCTTTAGTCAAACTAATCCCTGAATTCCTTAATCATTTTTAGAATTTTGTAATTGGCATAATATTTTGCAATAATAATGGAGTTCGAACAAAATACTTATGATAATTTTCACTTAAATTCAATAGTTGTTATATTCAAAGCAGCATTACTTGATTATTAAAACATACCTGTGTATTTAGGTTATATTTCAACAATGATCAGCTTATTGTTTTTTCTTTATATAATTTTACTCTGCTGCTTAAACTTAAATCAGATTAATATAACAAAAAATACTGCTTTGATATATTTAGGAACTTTGCCTCAATATTTTTGCCTGTTATAGCTTTCTATAACTGCTCACTCATTATTACAAGTTTAAAATAACCTTTTTGAATAACTAACAGGAACATTAAGCATTATATTAATATTTATTGAATCATTTTTAGGATCATTGCTCATGCGTAACATTTATCAAGTTTAGACGTTCTTATGTAAAGATACAACATTTTTAGGACTACTCTCTTAAATAGTAAAATTTTTAACTATTTTATTTTATTTTTATGATTCTACCCATTCATTTCGCTTAGTTAGTTTAATTCTTGCTTTAATATGGACTTCTCTGGAATTAGCTGATATTTTATTCAATCTTCCATATTCGATTGGAGATAATAAAATATAATTTATTTTGATTTCAGTTCGATTAATTTGTACATTTTTCTCTATTTTGAAAGTTTCAATAGATTTCAAATAAGCATTAGAAATATATCAACTACTTCTTGGAATATTAGGATTTTATGTAAGTAAATAAATCTTCAAACTACTGATTTATACTAAATGTCTTAATCATTTTAGATCTGAGATTCAAATTGATGCAGAAATGTTTTATGTAAAAATTATTTTATACATTAAACTTTAAGTAACAAATGGAAATGGATAACATTATCAAGTATTATACTGCAATCTTTTAAGTTTACATAATCAATATTGTGTTAAATAATGTTAAGTAAGATTTTTGTTAATATCAGGCTAAAGCAAGCGATAACTTACTAGAATGCTTGATTTCAAAAATGTAATCTAATGAGGATGAACAAATGTTTCTGTTTAAAATTAACTATATAGCTTTTGTATAAAAATAGTATTCGTTGAGTTTGATGAAAATGAAGCAATACTAAATACATCATGGCCATCTATAAACTTGGCATTTTAAGCTAATGGTACTAGACATAAAAAAAAATATAGAAGAGGAAATATAGCAAGTCCTTTACAGTTTTAATACTATTTCTAACTCCAAATAATACACCTACTTAACTTCTTAAGATTTAGTGAATTTTGAGTAATAAGAATTAGAAATAATCCCTCTTATCATTAAATTAGTTCAACTTAAAATAGATATATGGTAATAGTAAATTAGAGGTTTCTAGAACATTTATTTTTTATAGCATAAATTAATTGATTTTTCTTAATAAATTGACAAAATTCGAAAAGTTATCGGGATAATTTTTGGGAAAGATATTTCCAATATAAGTATAAGCTTAGTTAATAATATGTTCCATTTAAGAATTTTATCATTATACTTCTCCATTATAATGAATGATTAAATAACAAGCTATCTTTGTGAGAAATAAATATAAATCGTTTATTATTTTGAACAAACCTTAAAATAAAATGAATTAACTTCATTAGCAATTATTACTGATAAGATTTCTATAATAGCAGTAAGCCTTGTTAAAAAATAAGGAGATATATTGAATTCAAATAAATAAAAAATTGGAAGTTTATTTGGATATATGAAAAATAATGAATACAATGGTCTTCTGAGTGTAAATCAGATAATTCCTGACTTCATTTCTAATATTCATAATGAAATGCTTACAGAATTTCTCAAAAAAGGATAATCCCCATTTTTTGTTTAATTTAAATAAGTTTTTGGGAAAAATAAAGAATACTATATTATGCCAATTCAATTGCAATTTTCAAATGACTTCAGTGTTATGGATGACTTTGTAATCAAAGGGGTCATTTATTAAGGATAAAAATAATAGGATTTCATATTATTTGATGACTTAGGACATATCTAAGGTATCACTTAATCTCTTTTCGAGACCCTTATCTTAGATAATCATAAATCCCATAAAATAGACTCCTAACAACTAACTAAATCATATTATATATATTATTTTATTCCATAAATATTTGCAATAGTTTAGGAATTTTAGAAATAAAAAGTTAATACTCAATGTGTATAATTTTTAGAAGATACCTAATTTATAGTAGTTTAAAATCTTCAAGAATTTCATGATGATTTTTCGAGATCTGCAAGGAAATTCACAAAACATACTATGACAGATCCTGCATTATATGCTTCAAGTTACACTAATTGTTCTGAACTAACAAACAACAATGTCAAAACTCTTTTAAGAAGAAAAATGTTTATGGAGATTGATAGAAGTTTACTAAATGATGAATTTGCAGCGAGTGCCCTTAAATTTATTCATAATAATGTAAGATTCTGATCCTATTTATAAGCTAGAAATCCATGTAACCTATCTGATAAAATTTTAATTGGCATATTATCGAATTCAGAATGAAAAAGTAAAAGGCTTTTATATTCTTGAAATTCTTGATTACAGAAAACATTTTGATAGAAAAATGGATAGTGAGATTGTTTATAGAGATGCAGACTCAACAATGAAATAATCTGTTAAGGTTTAAGGCTTGTTTTCATAAAGATTAGTTTAATAAAGTGATTACGATGAGGTCAATTGTATGAAATCTAATACGAACATAAATTTAAATACAGATGATATTTTAAGGTTAGATACTAATGTTAATTCTAGTAAAAGAGTTATCTTTTTAAAGCCAGAAATTGAATAACAAGATAACGAAATCATAATTGCTGAATAATCAAAATCAAGTTCAGAAGAAAAGGGAGAAGATTACTTATCGCCTCCATTGTCAAAAAGGTAATTTTGCAAAGAAAATGATAGTGTATAGTAAATTTAAAATAGTGATAAGAATAAGAAACATAATCTATCAGAAATGGAAATGGCTATCAATTAAAGTTAATCAAGTGGAATATCAAGATAATCTAGTCGAACTAGTACTTATTTCCATAAACTATTTTAAAGTAAAATTGTCATTTACAAATATGTTAAAGCTAATATTTTAATTTGCTTATTAACTGTTTTCGTTAATCTTTTCTTATGTATTTTTATCAATGTTTCTTTACAATAAAATTATTAAACCCTATCAGATATAACAAGTACGATGAATGTTCCTTTGAATTTAAATAGATATTTTTCAAAAACTGCTGCTTTGGCATGGATTAATGTTTGTTAAAATTACTCAATTTTAGATATTAGCTAATTTCAGATAAATTAAAATATTTATCAAATGAATTTAATAGGCAAATATATGTTTGGTAATATATCAGAGCTTTAACTTTCTTTAATAAAGACAGAATCCTAAATTCCATATATAGAATAATCTTAAGGGTTATATCCTTCTGAAGATGTCAAATTAACTTATTTTATAAAATATTTAACATTACAAACAAAATAAATATTGGCTGCTACAGAAAT
This sequence comes from Paramecium caudatum, assembly GCA_000715435.1. Taxonomy (NCBI): domain Eukaryota; phylum Ciliophora; class Oligohymenophorea; order Peniculida; family Parameciidae; genus Paramecium; species Paramecium caudatum. Next base: position 302,619 of record JMSD01000015.1, read on the forward strand.
AAACAGTGAATATTTATAATCTTTGATTATTTTGAGATATAATGTAAAAAATATGCACAATATTACATCCTATTTGATGGACAATTTGTAAGAATAATTAGAAACAGTTGAGGCTTAACAAGAACTAAATTAAACTTTGTAAATAATTATAAACTCATTCTTAATGGCAATGCTATTTGGATTTCAATTCATTTATTTAATAAAAATTTAAGCACAAAATTAAACATTAACATTATTAGTTGGAAGAGTTAAGGAACAAGAAATTTAAAATGAAATTGTAAAGACTTAATATTTATTATCGGCTTTACATAAGATGGCTGGGGCAGACACTTGGAAAAGAATTAATTTTTGGTCTTATGCTTTTTAAAATGACTATGATCATGCTTTCAAAAAAAAACTAGATTTGTCTAAACAAGCAAGAGCTTCAAATTTGAACTCCAGAATAAAACATATGAATATAACCTATCGGTTAATATTAATAAAAATACTAACTTTTTTGTCTTTATATCTTTGTTTTATTTGGGGCTTTTTTGCACTTGAAGATTAATAAAGTGCAAATATTAAACCCATGATAACTTTAAATGCATAATATGTCAGATACAGTGTTAATGTCGATTTAATGGTATTTAGTGGATTGATCATAAAAACTTAACAATAGTTATATCATTAATTTGTGAATAAGAGCATCTACAAAGAAGAATAAATTAATAGTTTTGATGATGGAAACTAAATCTTATTGCTTTTCTCTGAATTATAAAGTACTTTTAGCAATTCAATGTAAAGTTTATTTACTGATGTCCTTTCCTCAATGCCTTCTACATCTAGTGTAACAAATATGAAAAATTTAATAGATTAGGATATTTGTTTAACTTTAGGGGCTGAAATTGCCTTTTGTTAATTTAATAATATGACTATTTCCTAATTTATTACAACATATGGGGAGTATAATACTTATGATAATGATTAAGATTATTTAAGTTAAGGTATTTTAGGGATAATGGCAAAATAATCACATTACTATTAATAAAATTATGGATATGAATTAGATTTATTAGCTTTCAACCCTGATATTACTTAAGTTGAGTCAGTTTTTTCCCTCTTAGATTTTAATAACATTATTTTATCTCATTTTAAAGATTCTTATTTATCTTTTGTAAGATTTTTGAAATTTTTAACATCAAGTATCACTGATATCAGATTTTCGAATTTAGTAATACAATTAATCTATCTAAATTGTTTAGGATTGTTATATTTTATAGTTTTTGTTATATTGCACTTTTAATGGCTTTCTGATTACAATAGGAAAATTAGATCTTTAAAACTAAGTTTAGTTATTATTCCATATGAATAGCTCTTTAATGGTAGTATAATTAATGTATTACGAAGAATAGAATGATTTCATGTATTTATTTTTATATATTACAGAAATTTGTTTGATTAAAAACATGATCTTTCCCAATATATTAAATTATTAATAAATAACAAATGTTTTTCTTAGTTGTAGGATTTTTTATGGGACTGCCTTTGGGTTTTTATTTTAGAGAGCATGAATTACAACCACCAGTTTCTGTTAATATGGAATCAATTAAAAAAGCATTTTAGATTTTTGCAGAAAAGGAAGATAAAGAGAATGATGATTGAGAAATATATTAAATACCTTAATTAAAATATATTTATTGTTATTGCTCATATGTTAAGGGAAAAAATTAAGAAGCAAATAATTTTGGAGATCTGTAGATTATGCTTGTGATGGTAAATAATTTATCATAAAAATAAGTTAAATAACTAAATATCAACAGCAATCTTTCGAATTCTTTTATTTTTTTGAATCTTTAACTTGATTCACCAATTAGGACCCATTTTTCAAAATCAACTTTGAGGCTTATAATGTCCAAATTTTAAAGAGTTCCTGGACTCCTTCTCCGGTTAATGATGAAGTAGGAAAAAATACCAAATTTTTGTCTGTATTATATACAATGTTTAGAGTGATGTTTGGTTACAAGTCTTTTATAGTTTTTTCGATTTCTGTGTTAATTAATGAAAAAATTCTTTCATCTTTAACTTTATCTCTCTAACATCCAACAATAAGAACTGATACTTTTTCATTTGCTACTTCATGAATTTTTTACATCCAATAGATTAATTGTTATTATAATGATTGTTATTCCCTAGTATTATCTGAAATGTTTATTTCTTAATTGTTTGCATAATATTCTTGATCAGGTATGCTGAAAGCAAGAATCAACGAAGAAGCATCCTTTATGAATGAGATGGCTAAATCACTATTTTTTGCTTAACCTGCAATGTCATAAATCAATAAATTGTATAATTTCTTGTTTACCTCATAGTTTCTAATTGTTCTAAAATCGAGTGCTATTCCAGCAGATGTATTATCATAAAATTTATCATCAGCTACTCTTAAAATTAATGTTGTTTTTCCAACTGCAGTATTTCCAACTATTCCTAATTTCAATGCTATATTCTCTGTCTTTTCCATGTCAATTATAAAACGTAGTGAAATATATTAATATATTTAAATAAAATAATAAAAAATGGCTGACGACGGTGGAGCAGATGTATTCATTATATGAATTTTAGAAAGGAGAATATATTGGAGAAGAAGTCTCAAAAGCAATTGATGATGGAATAAATGCTGTCTTTTAATTAAAGGAAGGTGAGAATCCTCCAGCTTCATTGATTTACTCAAAAGAAAAGGTGATTAGTTGGAGCAATCAACTACTTGACTATACAAATAGAAACCTAAGTAAACTTGACAAACCATTCAAATATTGTGTAAGTTGCATTATTTAATAAAATAATGATTCAAAGTTTACAGTTGCATGTATTGAATATATAAACATTAGTGGGAGCTAATTTTGACACTAATACAGATGGTATTTGCAGTGCATAAAGAGAACTTAATGACATTGTGATAATAATATCAGTTTTTGCAATGTTGATTTGATATATATATTTGAATATTAATAAAAAAATTAAGTATATTAACGAATCACAAGTGATTAATGCATGATATTTTTACATTCTTTTTTTACCTTTTTTTGAAGAATTGAAACAATTTTTTTCTAAAGGCTTCTCAAAAATTCTAATTTATTCAATAGTAATTTGTTTCCACTTTAATAATGAGTTTAAAGTTTGTATTGGCATTAAATCTTATTTATTAATCTCAGATTAAAAAGTGATTCAAAAGAAATAAAAAATGTAGAAATTAGACCTAATTGATCGCAACAATTTACCGACCTTGAAAGTTAATGTTCCCTCCTTTTTATAAAAAATGTATGAAATATTAGAGGTATTTTATACGAAAATAATAGAATGACACTCACTCAGATTTAATTTCCTGGAACACAGAGGGTACAGCATTTATTGTATACAATCCTGCTGAGTTATCCTAAACAATTCTTGCTATATATTTCAAACACAAGAATTATCCCAGTTTTTTGAGGTTGTTAGTGGCTCTATAAATTTAGATAACTAAATATGTACAATTTCAAAAAGATCAGAAACCAGTATGGATAAAGTGAGTTCAGGCATAAGTGGTTTAGAAGAGGATAGAAGTATTACTTATTATATCTTAGAAATATGCTTCAATACATTCGAAGAAGAAATCAAGAGTAGCCTGATCTAATTATAGAAACTAAGGAAAGCAGCAAGGAACTTGAAAATTACAAAAAAAACCATTAGGAACTACAAAGTCTAGTGAGAGATTTATAAGTGAATCAAGAATAGTTGTCAATTGATTTTTTAGCCCAAAAAGAGCAGTCTGCTCAGCTATATAATAATAATTAAAATCTGCTTTAAGTAAAAAATATAATTATTAAAAGAATATAGACTAGATAAATTAGCAATTTAATAGCTCATTCAGCAATTTATTATTGATGTTAGGGGGACTAATATAGAATAATAATAATTTATGTATTTATTGGATCTTATTTAAAGAGTTTTACAAAAAGGACCTTTTTATATATATGAAAGAGTGTATGTCCTAAGAAAATAATTGCATAAAACAGGCTTAATTAGGAACTTATTATAACTGCAACCCATACCAATTTGTACCATAATAAGGTAAAAATATGTTAAAATAGAATAGATTTTAGGAATTACTATTTCAAAAAATAAATTGATCCAATGATATATCATTAAACAATGAAATCTCTTCCAGCCCCAGGATTAAATTATTAAAGCAGTAAATATTATATAAATTAATTTAGCTGATCCAAATTCTGCACAATCAAGCATTCCAGGTTCACCCTATAACAATTTCTAATATACACCTTTTTAGGACCAAAGACATTTCGAATAAGTAATTATATTAACTTATATTTTTAGTTTAGTTTATATTAAATATGATTCAATGAGTATATAATTTGACATAATTACTATGATCAGTTATCATCAAATTCAACATTTATTAGATTTTTGTTGCGAGCCAATTCTGTTAAAAATTAAATAGTCATAGATTCTCTGATAGTGGCTACTTCTTTTTGTGTCTCATCTGTAGAACCCATTTATGATGAATGATTATGATTATCTGTTGGTTTTTAGGAATGTCTATAATGTGGAGATCTTACTCTTTATTTAGTTGGTTAGTAGGAAGATCTCTATTTAAAATTAGTGACAGAACTTGTCATTTGATTTCTTTCAATTTTATATTTTTTAGGATTCATTTTGAGTTTTAACTCTTAATCTTTTTAAGATAATGCTTTTAGTGGTAGTAATAACATCTCCTTAATAGGACTTCTAGCCCTTTAATTTGCTTTATGAGTTGTTTGGATTTATCTAAGATCTAATAATTATGTTTATTATAAATCTTTATATTGAATTTCTCTTATTAATGCCATATCATCTTATTGACAAAGATGATTAATTTCAACCATCATATTGTCACTATCATCAAGAATTGATCTTCTATTTTTAGTTTATTCATATTCCCATCTCACATGAATTTACCCTTCTTTAATAACTACATTATCAAGATGCTTTTTATTTCTTGACCAAGCTTCTAATTAATAAATGCAAATAGGAAAATCTATTTGGCAAGGTTTCTTTTTAATCTACTCTAAGTATATATCAATTGATTATGCTTTTTGACTATTACTCTCTTAAATATATGATACTACTCGATTTGAGTAATCTTATCTTACAAATTGGAGAATTTTGTTGTTGATGTAAATTTTTTTATATTCTGTTAGGAATTATTCTCTATTAGAACATGTTGAAATTTACTATTCTATTGTCATAATGAATGATGCAATATCTTAAGTTTAGAGAAGTGAATGTTCAAGTAAATTAATATAAGTTAAAACAGCAGATATCATAACTTTTGATCCATCTATCAATATTAAATCAATAAGTGTATCGGCTATACAATTATGAAATGTAAAACAACAAACAAGCCATTAAATAGTGAATAAACTTGTTTCAATTTATAATTATCTCATATGAAGAACTAATAAAGGGTTCAAATGACTTAGGAGATCTCTAATAATATGATCATCAGAAAGAACTCCATATAGATTATTATAATAATTAGGAGGTAAAATTGTTTCAAAAAGATGACACAAAAACCAAAAGGTTTCCTAATTAAAATAATATTGTACTTCTTCAGTATATTGTGATGAATTTAGCAAATGATAAGCAATATAATTAAATCCTTAACAATAACCAATTTATGAATTTCTTTTAACATAAGCATTCAATACATTAGTTAATTTTTAACGCATTTCTTCATTATGAGTTGTTCTTATAACATCCTTTCTGATTGTTTCTTCAAAATAGTTAGGAAATTGTTTAAAATTCAACAAATTTTTATAATATTCTGGGTAATTATTGATGTTGTAATTGACATTAGCCAAAAGTTTCCATAATGGTTTCAATGGATTCTATATCCTATCTCGAAGTACTGATTTTAGAGCATAATTAACACAACTATGAACATTATTACAGATATCAGCTAACTAGTTTAAAAATAGATTTTTTAGTTTACCTCTGAATTTTCAAAAACTTGATAGTATTTCTTTGCTTTAACCAACTCTAATTATTTTTCTGAATTCTTTTTGATATCACTCTTTATGGATTGTATGTATAGTTTACTAAGAGGATAATTTGTCATAATTTTAATGGGATCATCATTTTCTTTGATCATAATTAATTTAATATATCACTACATACCCATATCATCATCATCATCATCGTCTTCTCCATTTTCATTAACACCTCCATATTCATCTTATCCATCATCATTTTCTACTTCATCAATATCTTGTATTTAATCCATTTAATTATTTCCAATTATTTTTGGCTAACTTATTATCATTCATACTTCTATTTTTATTTTCATAATTCCTTAATATTGTTTCATTACATTTTCTATCTCATTTAAGGCATCTCTCATAATTTTAATACCATCCTTGGAAATAGTTGTTGTTTTTCCTGTATATGATGGTGAAGCTTTGATTTCAAACTAAATTTAAATATAATATTACAGTCAATTAACATTCTTCTGTTGATTTTTTGGCTCCAGCTAAGAGAGCATCTCTAATTATTAAACATCCTGCATAATCATAACTAATTAATTCAAATTCTGTTTTGATTGTGACTGGTTCTGGTTTAAGTCTTCTATCTATTTCATCCATTAATTTGATTTTTATATCTTCTTTTAGATTAAGTTTATTTAAATGTTTTTCATCTGTTAAAGCATTCTTAAATATTGATAGAACTGGAATATTGTTTTTATTTTCTTATAATGGCCACACTATTGTTTGATATAATTCAAGAATATTTATGTTGCATTTCTCAGCAATAGCTCTTAAAATAGAGTGAATCATTTTGCCATCAGCAAATTTCTACAATTGCACTTGCTCTTCATCCTTTCCAACTTTCTTTTTTGATAAATCAATATATCCTTAATCTTCATCTACTCTCAACACTCTTACAACTTATGTCTTTCTTATTTTTAATGCCTTTTATATTCCACCTTTTAATGCTCTAGTCATTTCATTTGGTGGAATCATTCCTTTAATACGATCATACTCTAATAATTCAACATAAGATGCATTCTCTTGAACTTCTACAACTTCCACAACAACTAAATCATTTTCTTTTGGATATTGATTGACATAGAATCTACATCTCAAATTAGGTCCTTCATCGACAACTGCTTTAATTTCTGGTTGATTCATTAAAATCTTTAATTAAATAATTATTTATCATTTATTAACCTCAAACACAATCTTATTTTTTCTCAAATTACTATTTTCTGCTAGAATAGTCTATGCCTATTGTGAATTTGTTACTTCAAATGATCTAATCACACTCTATTTATTAATAAATATTATTACTTTTTCAACCATATCCAATCCATCTTTATATTCATTAGGTAATTAATTTGGATCATTTATATGGCTTCCTTCTCCTATGTATAATTTCATTTCATGAACTTCACCATCAAATTCTTTTTCAATAGACAACTTCAATTCTGTTGTAGGAGCATGTTTAACATTATGTTCCTGTAATTTGATTATATGCCCATTTATCCAAACAAAACAATTAAATTCTTCTTTCAAATAGGAATAAGACATATAAATGAAATGCCAATCATCTGTTTACTCGTATAGTTCCACTTTTCTTAACTGTTAACCAATGCTGTATGTTCCAAAACTTAATGAATTTCCTCCAAAAAAACTGAGGGCATATTTATGTTGATCACTAATACGGAATATTTCAATATTTTCAGCATCTAAGTATTCAATTTTGAACCATGCACTTAAAGCAAATTCATCAATAAAATTCTCCTAAAATTCTTTAACGAATTCTTAAGGATATTCAGTATTTTTTGAAACAAGTTCAAACTCTAATTTTTCAAACTTGGGTTTTGGAGATAATTATTATACTTCTTAAATAAAAGCTTAAGGATTATCGATTACATACTATTTACCAAGACCATATGTTAATTATGCAAATTGTCCATTCAATCCTTCATAATTTAAATCCTTTCCACCAAATTTGAATACAGCATTGCTTAATTTAAAATGTTCAACATGAAATTCAACTTTGCTAATATCATCTTTGTCCAAGAATATATATGCTGCAGCTTGACCATCAAAGTATGAAAAGTGAATATAGGTCCATTTATTTTTTTCAATTGGAATGGTTTATTCAATATTAGAATTCATTGTCTTAATATCATAAGTAGATAGAACAAGATCATTATTTTTGATTACAGCAAGTAATTTATTATCTCCTAAATCATCACCACTAAACTTCTCATTTTCAGCTACTCTAGATAAAAAGTATCCATCTGCTTTATATTCTTCAGGATAGAATGTTAAAATCCTAAACCAATATCCATATCCTACTTCTTAGTTTTTATCGCTTTATAGTGTTTATTGTAAAATAATTTAATTATGATGAGCAGGTTTTAATTCTCTATTACAATGATCTAATTATTAAGTTACTGCTTGTAATTTTGAAGTAATTGTTTCCTTGTTTACTTTTTATAATTATGCTTTTTCACTATCTCGTTATTGTAAAATTTTATTAATTTCTCTTATTGTAGAGTCGCAATATTCAAGTGTTAATTCCTTTTCACCTTATAAATCATGAACTATATCTGTTATGGTCTTTCCAATCTTTTCTAACAACACCTTTACACCTTACTTTTTCACAGTTTATTTATTGAAAATTAACTCTTTATAATTCAAAAGGGATTCTTTGACTTCTAAAATATCTGATATTTGCTGAACAAGATCCATATCCTTTAGTTCACTCCAATATAAAAGTTAATTTTTAACATTGAACATCTTTTCCATATTTGAGCATTCAAAATTGTCAGCTTACAATACAGTATCTAGTTTATCAGCTTCTGCTGCACACATCACTGTAATCAGCAGGAGTAAAAGAACTTTGTTCATTCGTAATAAAAAAAACGAATATATAATAATTTAAGTATAATTCATAATTCAACATCAAGTATGTATTCGTATAACTTATTCATTGTTGAAATGGACTCATTTTTGCCTTGAGTATGCATTTTGGTAGATTTCTTAGGCATTTTATTGATAGTAAAACATTTAATTCTTTCATCACTGATAGATCTGTTTTAGTCGCGTTGATCATCTAAAATATACATTAGAATTACCTTCGTCTTTTAATGAAAAGAAACACGCTTTGACAGGTGATAGAATTTTCGGTTTTTATTCACTGACTATAAACCTTTTGACTTCCATCAATTCCTATTATTTTTCTTCTTATTATTTTTCTTCTTATTATTTTTCTTCCATCATTGAGGAATGTTTCTTTTAAGACTATCTTATTATGAGGATAATGGAGTCATGTGAAGCGGATCGGATAGTCGCTTGTCAGAATTGTTATTTTTTTTCAAAAATATTTACTGTTTACAATTTATTTCGGATGAGCTTTTGATGAATTTATTAAATTCCTAACTATCTTAAGTACTTTTGAGTATATAATGAGAGTAATCTTTCTGAAGTCTAAATATTATAAGATAATAATGTAAAATACAAATACCTCTCTTATTTGGTACTATAATTGGAGCAGGAGGATTAAACTTTAGATATTGGACTATTTTCTTTGTCTCTCTTTTATTAGCCACATCTTTATAAATTTTCGATCTACAACTTTGATGGTTAAATAACACTCTTCTAAACATCATAACGTTAATTTGGAATTTCGTTTTTCGATTTGGATTCGAAGTACTTTTTTAGAAGAGTTTATTTATTTTTAGTAGATTCGAGAGTATTTTTAGTTGATAGAGTGTTAGTGAGATGCTTCTAATAATTTAATTAGCTTAGTATGAATTCTTTTGCCATTTATTCGTTGAAAATTAGTAAACAGAAAAATTAATATTTAATATTTTAACAATGTCTTCAAATAAAAGTACGTTCCATCACTATTGATAGTTATCTTGCTAGGAGACAGTGGGGTCGGTAAAACTACCATATTGCACAAGTACTCTAATTATTAAATATAGTTTTTTAGACCTAAGCATCTAACCTGAAGTGACTATTGGTGTATAACATCATTCATTTACCAGAAACAATATAAAATTCTCTATATGGGATACTGCAGGACAAGAGCGTTATAGAGCAATAGTATCAAGGTATATAAATGAATTGAATCAGTCATTATAAGAGAGCTAAAGCAGCTATATTAGTGTATGATTGTTCGAATGAGTAAACTTTACAACATCTAGATAAATGGATTGAAGAATTAACATTTTAAGTAGGAAGTGGAGTAGTTTTAGCATTGATTGGGGTATGAATGTATGTAATTCAGAATAAAACTGATTTACAAAAAGTAGACATGAATGAATAAGTATAAAGTCTATAAGAAAAATATGAAATAGCATATCACACATAAACAAATCATAAAGATCCAGAATTTAAAGATAAAGTTAATAAATTATTAGATGAAATTGGAAAAAGTATTATAATATAAGTATTAGAGATTTGGGATTACTAGATTAAAATAATGTTAATTCATCAAATAAAAAAGAACTTATTTTCACATTAAAGGAACCTGAAACAAGAGCATTCTAAGGATCATTGCATCATTAGGAGGAATAAATTTAAGAATAAAAAAAAATAGATCTATAAGAGGGACAAACTGCACCAATGCCTCAACAACCAGCAGATAAGTGTGAGTGTTGAATATTTTTTTTTATAAGATACAATTATACTCAAAAATATCTAAATCCTATTCTTCTCAAGTTTTCATATGTATAAAGGGAGAATATATTAACCAATACACTTCTTAATACTGTCACTTTAAATCCTTTGTAGAAAGCAAGAGTTCCACCTTCAGAATAGATTTATGAAACTATATTCATAGTACTGAATATAATGATTATATACTTTATGTTTAACACCTAATATCTGGTTTTTATCATGTCTATAGGATAGGAGACAATCCAAAAATTAGCTGCAGCAGCCATACTTGCCAGAAGTATTCCTAATTAAGAGGCTTCGGTCCTATCTCTTCCATTAGGAGTGAAATATTGTAGAGTTTTAGCATGAGCTACAAAATAGAATCCACATCCAATAGAATCCCTTGCTAATTATAAAGTTAAACCTCTTAATTATGTAAAATGAGTGTACTTGTATATCTTAAAAAATCCCTCAGATTTTATAATATGAAATAGTTTATGTAAGGGTCCATCTGTCTGTTGATTTTTTTATAATTTAGTTTTTTGAGATAAAATTTTAGCATATTCTAATGGTGTTGCAAAAATATTACTAACAACACCCTATATATAGGATTATTAATACTGCCGTACTTCCTGCCAAAAATGTTTATTAAAATGGTAAATAACTATGTTCACTCAAGTTGTCCATTTTTGCAAACCATTTTCTCATATGTTCATATGTAGGAAAATATATAGAACCAGCACAAACACTGTTGAGAAGCTAAATAGATACCCCTATGCAAATTAATAATATCTACCTCTATATAGTGTTGTTATTCCCTCTTCTCTAACAATTTGGATTCCAATTTTAAGTATTCCTGCTTTCTTATTTTATATTTGAATTCTTGTTTTTATAAAATCTAATGGATATCCAATCATAGTATGTACACAACCTATTTTCTATTATGTAATATACTTGATAGAGTGCCAGAAAAAAAATTGATGATGAAATAATTCATTATTATTAATTAAAATCAGGAGAGATTGCATTATTTTTTTTGATTAAAAGAGTATAGGTTTAGAGTCTTTGATCAAGTTCTTTAGATGTAACTTAACGTTCACAGTTTATGCTCTCCCACATTGTAGATTAATTTTGAATAAAACAGGTTCTCATTTGAGTATAGAATTACTCTAATATTTCTTATTATGCTTTGATATCTATAGATCCTAAATCAGGTGATTTAGATTGATTGCATAAAGATTTTACACATTCTTTCAATAAAGCCACAAATTAATAAAAAGGATATATGTAATCGACTCTGTCTACTTGTGGTCTTTTAACTTTGAACATAGCCTAGATGTAGTTACTTCTCCATTAGAAATAATTATCATCCCACCATTACTTTTATTTATTAATTAGAGTGTTAACCGCCAGGAGAATCTCAATCGAAATCTATAAATATATTACTATGATACTTAAACTAGCTGTGCCTAGTAATATTAAAACATCTCCACAGATTCTTCACTAAAACTAGTTTACAGTTCTTAACCTCCAAGTGAAACTTGGATCAACTATTTAAGTAAATAAATTAATTGTATAGCAGCGTCAGACTCAGGATTGAAGTTCCTGATCAAACATATGGTCTTATTATTGAGGATATTACTGACTTCATTAACCACTACCCATGCTTTTAATTCACCTACAATACGATTTCTCTTAATTAGCTTGGCCAAGAACACAGACACATCAGGGAAATTTAATTGTTCCAAACTTACTTTGTCGAAGAAGTATGTAAGTTCTTTAATTGAGTTGAATTTAAGAAGTTCCATTTCATTTAAAGGCTTGATAACCTTGTTTTTTTTTGCTTTACAATTTCCCATTATTTAATATAATTATGTAAGATTGCATTTTAATTGATAGCTTATTAAAGATTACCAAAGGACATTGGTGTTTTTGAAAATAATATAAAGTTTTATCAATTAAAAATGTTTAGGTTAACAAATAGTATCAATTAAATAATTAATCAAAATTATTGATTATGCATCCACTTTCTTGCAAATAGGAAGGGATCATTTTGATGTTTTACATTGTCTTACAGAATGTCTATTAGAGTTTCAAAATCTTCGTTTGTCTCCTTTAAGGTTATTTGACTCATCAGACTAACTAAATACATGCTCAACAATTTTCCTTGATCGTCCAGTTGTGAATTAAAAAATATTTCAAATGTATTGTCCCTACAAAAATTCAATTCATTTTCAACTCTAATGTAATATATACTTAATTAATTTATCCAAAGACTCAATTAATCTTTTATCGATTATGGGGCAAAGGAATAAAACGTTTTGGCCTTGATAGCCAATAGTTTTCTTAATAGAAAGTTACATTTCATTTATTATTCTGTTTTGCATATCATTTTCTTTAGTGATTAATCCAAAAATAAGCAAAAGTAATACATTGGTTAAATTATGGCTGGAAGTTAAGGTTGTTATTCTTTATGTTTTTTAAATGAATATGTTTGAAAAGAACATTCTGTTGAAATCTATCCAGTGCTGTCTCGTTTATTTTTGGGTATTTCTTTTGGTGAACTTATTTCAAATTCTGAAACAGATTTTACTTAATTTATTGTAGCAAATAACTTTGCTGAATCAAAAGTTTAGGCTTTATGATGACCTAGTGGTTGCTTGGTCTTTAATCTAATGTCTAATGGTAATTGTTTAGTTGCTGTTAGGGGAGAATTGAGATTTGAGTTCACAAATTGATAATTTAATTTTACCAAGGGAGAGATTTCGATTCTAGGAGAAGGACATCCAGAAGTCATTTATGATTAGAGTGTAGACACTACTTCTGATATAGTAATTCTATCTTCTGGATTGCTTTACAGCATTTTTTCAAGCATTATTTTGACATTTTATGGCATATCAAAAGCTTTACTTTTCTTATCAATATCTTCATGCAGTAATTTAATATTATTGTATTTGGGGATGGAGTGGAATGCTAGCTCATATAACATAATCCCCAATGCCCAAATATCACTTTTCTCTGAGTATTTATTAGTTAGTAATATTTCTGGTGCCATATACATAGGAGTTCCTACGTTAAACCGCTTTATTATGCTTTCAAATTAATCTTCAATAATTGCAAAACCGAAATCTGCTAATTTGTAGACATCATTGTGAATTAAAACGTTGGCTGGTTTTATATCTCTATGCAAAATCTCTAAAAATCAATATTCTACTTACTTTTATCATGTAAAGCATAGACTCCTTTGGATATCTGATGTATTATTTGAAGTACTTTTTCGATGGGTAACTTTTGTTTCTGGATGAGCGACTCCAAATTTCCACCATTGCAGTGTTCGCTGACAATGTAAGTATTGTTAGCACTTTAACTGATTTCATATACCTTCAACAAATTGGGATGATCAATTTGCAAGAGTACTTTTATTTCATTTTTCAGAAGGGTTTATTGTATGGGAGAGGTGTATGTTTAGGAACTTATCACCTTAATCGCTACAACTTGTTTACTCTATACGTGATGCCCTTTGTAGACTTTTGATGAGTATCCTGTACCAATAAGTTTGGAAAATTCAAAACAATAATCACCTACTTGCTTGGTGATCTTATCATCTCGCTTGTTGTCATTCATACTTTAGAAATTCGAAATAATTTTATTATACACACTTAGAAAGTAAAAACAATCAAGATTTGATACCTTTTTCTTGCTCCACAAAACCAGAATCCTTAAAACAACATCTTTATCCAATGTATTTTTTAATTTTGTAATTATTCTTATGGATAATGGCGTAAAGAGATTCTTTCAAAGGAGGTTCTAGATTTTATAAAAACTGCTTTTTTAAAACTACTATTAAATTTACATGAAATATCTCTGTTTATGGAATTCAAGAACATAAACAATTATTTACCCTCCAATCCTCAATTATCTAATTCTTTAGGAATTTAAGATTTACTTAATTGAAATGACAATAAAACAATTAACATTCTATTATTATAATTAAAATGGGATCATGTTCTTCTCAACAAAAACAGAAATATTAAAAGTACAAAGCCAGCACAAATTCATTATAACAACAAACAATAGAAACCGCAACACAAAAATCAAAGGCTTCATTTAAGAAGTAAAAGACTGAATTTAAAGTTGCTCCCAACATCTTTGTTTCTTTGAAAAAAGGAAATATTTTATAGTACTACAATGTAGTTTCCATTATTGGGGAGGGTTTAATGTAGTTTATTTTTAGGGTAGTTCGGTCGCGTTAGTTAGGTGGTACAAAAATCAACAGGACTGTAGAGAGCTATGAAACAAATAGCAAAGGAAAAAATTCTAATAACTTAAAAGGAAAGCATGATATAAGAAGTAAGTATACTCAAAAACCTCGATCATCCTCATATTGTAAACATCTATGAATTGTATGAGGATGAATTTTCATATTATTTAATTACCGAGTAAGGGTTCATAATTAAGCAGATATTTGAAGGGTGGTGATCTATTTGAAGGAATACGATAAAGAGAGAAATTAACTGAGAACCTTGCAGCCAATTATATAAAATAAATATTAAATGCAGTTAATTATTGCCATTAACAAAATATAATTCATAGGTATTAATAATTAGAGTTAGGGATTTGAAACCTGAGAATATATTATTTGAAAGTAAGGCAGCTGAGAGTAATCTAAAAATTATTGATTTTGGAACGGCAAAGCAGGTTTCTGGTAACAATGCTCGCTTGAAATAAAAGACTGGTACACCTTACTACATTGCCCCAGAGGTTATCAATCAAAATTATAACAAAAAATGTGATATTTGGTCTTGTGGAGTAATTTTGTATATCATGATGTGTGGAAAACCTCCATTTAATGGTTCTAATACAACAAAGTTGTATGAAAACATACAAGTAGGTAAAGTGGATTTCTCAGGTATTAAAATATAGAATTTCAAGGATAAGAGTGGGATGATGTATCTGATGAAGCAAAAGACTTTATATTAAAGCTTCTAATCTTGGATCCTAATATGAGATATTCTGCAGAATAAGCGTTATTGGATCCTTGGATTGTCAGTAATTAAAGAAAAGATAAAATAAATCCTAAAAATCTTGAAAATCTATCTATCTTTCATGTACTATTTAAATTAATAAGAATAAAAGCTAATTAAGTAATGCAATATTGTAATTGATATCAACATAAGTTATGACATCTAAAGAAAAATAATAACTAACATAAGGTTTTAAAGCAATTGATAAAAATGGTGATGGCAAATTGAGTAAATAAGAATTAATGGATTGTAAATTATTAAAATATAAAGGTTATATGAACTTATATAAAGATGAAATAAAATGTGAACAAATGGTCAACAAAATTTTTAACCGTGCTGATGTTGATTCTTCTGGTGCTATTGATTACACTGAATTTTTAGTAGCTTATTCTGAATTATAAAATCTGATGGCATAAGAGAAATTGCAAAAAACATTCAAGTTATTTGATAAGGATGGAAATGGAACAATTAGTAAAGGAGAATTATAGGATATAATGGGTGGATTGACAGTTGGTGAATAAGATTGGAGTAATATTTTTGGAGAGTTAGACTTAAATGGAGATGGAGAGGTGACTTATGAAGAGTTCACAGAGATGCTTCTTAAAAATTAGTGATTTAATTTAATTTAATTATGCAAGATCTAAGGTGCACCTTACCAGACCACAATAAAAAGAAGTTTGTGTCTATTTCACTACAAGACTAAGTTGAGAAAAGGCTTTTTTGCTTTTAATGTTAGAGTGATGCTAGCTCTGGTGACTTGACTAAGTCACAATTAGTTGGCAAATTAAAACTTTGTGACTTGGACGAAGTTATGGAAGGCAATCCATACTCAGTGTATAACTGGCCTGCTGATGATGAGGGATTACGTGTGAAAGAGTACTTAGTAGGATATAAGGTATTTTTGTGATGTAACTCTTAAAGAGTCTGGAACAATAGAGAAAAGATATAGAAGATTTCTTTCTATAAATGAAGGGTAAATTAAATGAGTAGATTGAGAATGTCAAATAGCTATTAATTGAATCACTTAATGCTACATAATTTATTAGAGATGAGAAACTTAAGTAAGAAGATCCAAAAAAAGAGGATAAGAAGGATGAGAAAAAGGATACTAAGAAAGAAGACCCAAAGAAAGAGACAAAAAAGGATGATAAAAAAGATGATAAGAAAGACACAAAAAAAGAAGAAAAGAAAATTTAAGGTAATTATTCTAATCATTCATAGAGGAAAAATTAGATCAAACTCCAACTATTGAAAATTTGAAGAAACATTATGAATTAGTTTATGATTTAACACGTCTTAAAGTGATTATTAAAGAAAATGCAAAGAGTGATCCAAATTTACTTAGTGCCAAGATCAATGAATACTTAAATGATTAGAGAAGATAAGATTAATTAATTTCACTTAAGAAGGTGTTTTAGGGTGTGTAAGGTGGAAAGAATGGCAATAATTAGATTCAGTCAAGTAAAATAGTATTGGACAGTTACTATGAATAAATACTTAATAGTATGCAATAGTGGACAGTATTAATAAATTATATTAAAGTAAAAATTTGGCAGAGTCTAATGGAAGTTTGAAGTATCTAAAGCAGATGCATCTAAATAGATAAAGAAATTGACAGAGGATGGTCGTGAATTCTGTGGAGCAGGTTCATAATCTTAGATTATTTATTCTGATAATGCATTTTCAGAAGGATAACATGGTTGCATTGTTTTATTTAAAGAATTTGATTAAAAGAGAGCTGGAGCAAATGGAAATTTCTATGTTGGAGTTGTAAGTGATGAAAATAAAGATAAATCACCATATGGATAAGGTTATAGAAAAGATCTTTTTAGTGCTAATGGAGAAGGATTAAATGTTAAGATTGGATCAGATTTTAATAATATTTTTAAGGTATTATTTATATAAATAAGACTCCACCTAAATTACTTGCACTTAAATTAGATGTTGATAACAATTATTTTGAAGTATGTGATGGTAAAAGAACAGTGGTATATGGATTGGATAAGGATTCAAAATTAAAGGGTTAGAAATGGAGAATGTATATTTGGTGGAACATAGCATCAGATAGGGTTCAACTCATCCATAGTTATTGAGTTAACGATAATATATTTTAAAATTTCAAACCGTCAAACAAAATGGCCAAGTAACCAAAATAGGTACATATTGACACGCTCTCTAGAGTTTATATGAAGCATTTAGCAAACAACTTAAGCCTTAAGTCAGTACTACACTCTCCAACTTAAAGCCAGTAGTTAACGATCGACCAACTACCTCCAAACCCCTCCAAAACTTATCCAATGCACCTGTACGTACACAAGAAGATATTGGCAAGAAGACATAAGCAAGATCTCCTTAACGTACATTTGAGAATCCACCTATGGAGAATAGATCAACTGTTTAAGAAGAAAGACCAATACCAAAAGTTTTATAAAAAGGAAAGTCTCCTTAACCAGGAAATGATGCTATACGAATTCAAGATCAGCTTGACAGACCTACTCCAACTGCCAAACCATCATTAGATGGATAACTGCAAATCAATTAAAATAGGTAATTCTCTAAACCTGTCACTACTCCATAATCTCAATCATAGTAGTGCTTTAAATAAGAATAATAATTATAGGCACCTATAACATAATAGAGATAATAATAATCATAATAACAGCAATATCAGTAATAGACATAATAATAATCGTAATAATCTTAAAGAAATTAATAACCATAATCAAGATAGCCATAATAATAATAATAGTTACCATAATAACAAGTATAATAAACTAAATTATCACTTTAAAGTAATTAACCTTAAGTTCAAACATAGAGACCATCTCAATAATAGGTTCAATAAAGACCATAAACATAATAATCATAAACTTAATTGAGATAACAACCACCTCCTTAACAATAATACCAATAACCTCTCCCTCAGTAATAATAACCACCAGTCAGATAGTAATAGTAAGTTCAATAGAAATAATAACCACAATAATAAACATATTAATAGCCTTAATAATAATAATAAAAAAAACCAGAAGCTCCTAGATAAATTTAGGAAGTAAAATAGTCTAAATAATCCTAGTTCAATTAGTAACCATAATAATAGTTTAATCCATAGCCTTAAATGATCCCAGAAGAGCCTTAAGATACAAGACTCTTTGAATGTCCTGAAGGTTGTGGACGTTCTTTTAATGCTAAGGCTCTTGAAAAACATGCAAAAGTAAATTATTATTCAAATTTTAGGTCTGTAAAAAAGTGTTCTAAGAGAAGAGAAAAGTGTTTGATTCTCAATAATAAAGAATTCTAGATGAAGAGGAAGCTTAATTTAAGGCACCTCCTCCCCCTCCTTCAAAAAAGTAATAATAGTAAAAGAAACCATAATAACAACAAAAATAGGATCCTACACCAAAATGGAAAGCATAGAGTGAAGCATTTAGAGCAATTATTAAGCAAGGCAAAGGAAAAGAATTGACAGCTTAGGAATAAGCTTAATTGAAGAATGCTATGGAAGCCTCCCAAGACTTAGTTTAGTGCAAGTTTTGCAATAGGAAGTTCAATGCAGAGACTGCAAAGAAGCATATTGCTTTCTGTGAGACTAAGGCTAAGCAAGCAGTGAGTTAGAAGAAGAAGAAGTGATATTATTTTAATTTCTAACAACTTATGAGAGGCAAGATTATGTAGCAGAATAACATCTCTTTTGATTTCAAAATGCGCTATCCCATGACAAATAAGAACGCCTCTCCTTCAGGATCACCAAGAAAGAGGTTATTTTCAGCAAAAAGAGTGGGCAGCAAGGAATAACCATAGCGAAAACCAAAGAATGGTTCATCAATTGAAACTTTAAAAGAAGTTTTGTTGAAATAGACTAAACAAGGATCAAATATTATTCGCAAAAAGGAGAGTCAATTAGACACAAAAGCAAGTGATGGTTCTGTAAGACGAAACACTCTCTCTTCTGAAATGACAACAAAAAAAGCAAGTTTAGGTAGAGAAGTAGAGTGGAAGAAGTGTTAATTACCATTATCACCATCAGAAGTATTATCAAGGTATTCATATGCTTTAAGTGATTTTGAAAAGTAAGAGATACTTACATTTAAGAGAGTAAAAAATATTTATATATATAAGGTTTATTGTATAGGTATAGATGCTAAGAAAGGTGATAGAGGTGGAGTTAGTAATGATGGTTTTGATAATGCGTAAGGAGAGTATATTTATACAATTAAAGATCATATTGGATATAGATATGAAATTTTAGAACATGTTGGATCAGGCAGTTTTGGATAAGCATTAAAAGTGTTTGATCATAAAAGATAATAAGTGATGTGCTTAAAAATAATAAGAAATAAGAAAAAGTTCTAAAGTTAAGCATTAGTTGAATTAAACATTTTAACATATATACGTGATAAAGATGAAGAAAATATAACTAATATAGTTAAGATTAAAGATTTTGTAATCTTTAGAAATCATGTGGTATTTTTAATATATTATAGAGTGCATTGTATGTGAATTATTATCATTGAATCTATATGAATTGATAAAGAGCAATAATTATGCAGGATTATCTTTAGAGTTAATTCGCAGATTTGCCATCTAAATACTAAATGCTTTGAATTTTTTACATAAACATAAGATAGTACATTGTGATTTAAAACCTGAAAACATTCTACTCAAATAACCAAATAAAAGTGGAATTAAAATAATTGATTTTGGTAGTAGTTGTTTTGAAAATGAGAGAATCTATAGTTATATTCAATCACGTTACTATCGAGCACCAGAAGTAATCTTTGGTATTCCTTATGATATGAGTATTGATATGTGGAGTTTTGGATGTATTATGGCTGAACTCTATATTGGCTATCCAATATTCCCTGGAGAGAATGAATAAGAATAAATAGCATATATTATGGAAGTAGTTGGTATACCTGATTAATCTTTAATTGAAGTACTATTCTACTAATTATTAGAAAGCATAACGTAAGAAACTTTTCTTTACTGCCACTACTCCTTATTAACCATTACCTTATTAAAATAAGAGAGGCAAAGTACGTGTACCAAAGTCAAAAGATTTAGCATCTTTATTGAAATGTTAAGATCGTCTCTTTATTGATTTTCTCGAAAAATGTTTTGTATGGGATCCATTGAAAAGATTAAAACCACTTGATGCATTGATGCATTAATGGATTTTAGAAGGATTACCTAAAGAAATCCGTTAATAACATATAAAATATTTGGAATCAGAATAAATGACTTAAAAAATCTTTTTCCGTAATGATGTTAAAAGACATAACATATCTGAACCAGAAATGGAAAAAAAGAAATCAAGTTCTAGTTATACATAAAAGAAATCAAAGGAACGTGAAATTAATCTTACACTTCAATAAACAATTCATTAAGAAACAACTCCATAAAATAAAAGATTATTATCTTAATCATTTCATACATCTAAAAATGGTAGTACTCATAAATATTAATAATATTTTCCAGGAACCACTAAGAATGAATCGTTCAAATACAAATTTTATTGATTATACTTCATATACTCATTCAAAAATGAATTGGTTTGAAATGTGCACTCATACATGCTTCTTTAAATGCTTCTGAAAGAGTAGGATGAGCATGACATGTTCTTGCAATATCTTCTGATGCTGCTCCATATTCGATACCTAATACTGCTTCAGCAATCATTTCTCCTGCATTTGGTCCCTATAATCAAATATAATAATACTAAAATATGAACACCCAATAATTTATCTGTTTTCTTATCTGTTAATACTTTAATTGCTCCTTCATATTCATCATTACACTTTGCTCTTGAATTTGCCAAAAATGGGAATGATCCTTTACCATATTCAATACCAGCTTTTTTTAATTCTTCCTCTGTTTTGCCAACTGATGCAAATTCTGGACTTGTGTAAATGACTCCTGGAATAGCATCATAATTAACATGTCCAACTTTACCAGCTAAGATTTCAGCAACTGCAATTCCTTCTTCTTCTGCCTTATGAGCAAGCATAGCTCCTTCAATAACATCTCCAATAGCATAAACTCCTTCAACATCTGTCTTATAATTGTGATGTACTTAGATACGTCCTCTATTATCAAGTTTGACACCGATGGCCTAATTAAATATATAATTTACTTCAGCATTCAAACCTGATGTGAATGGTCTTCTTCCAGTACTCACTAAAACATGATCTGCAGTTAAAGTAATCTTATCTCCTCCTTTAACTGGTTCAATGGTAACCTCTGCACCATTTCCAAGATTCTTTCCACTCAATACTTTGTGTCCAACTAAGAATTTAATTCCTTATTTGGTGAGGATCTTTTAGAAGGTTTTAGACATTTCTAAATCGATGGCTCCACAAATATTGTCCAAAAATTCAACTACTGTTACTTCTGTACCTAATCTTTAATACACTGAAGCCATTTCAACACCAATAACTCCACCTCCAATGACTACCAATTTTTTGGGGATTTATTGTAAGGATAATGCTCCTGTGCTTGAGATGATGATCTTTTCATCAAAATCCAATCCTGGGAAGGGTGTTGGTTCGCTACCTGTTGCAATCAATGTGTTCTTTGTTGTAATGGTTTCTTTTTTGCCATCATTGAGATCGATGGCAATTTCATTCTTTGATGCAAACTTTCCCCATCCCTTGTAATAGGAAACTTTATTCTTTGCAAAGAGACCTTCAATTCCCTTGGTCAATGATCCAACGATGTCTCCCTTCTTCTTTTACACTTGTGCCCAATCTACACCCAAGTTTTCAACTTTAAGTCCTAAGCCTTTGAAGTTTTTGTGGGCATCCTCATACTTGTGACTAATGTTGAGTAATGCTTTGGATGGAATGCAACCAACATTCAAACAGGTACCTCCGAGTGTGCCTCTCTTCTCAACACAGGCAGTCTTAAGACCCAACTATGCAGCTTTGATGGCAGCTACATAACCTCCTGGTCCTCCTCCTACAACAACGAGGTCAAATGGACCAGAGGCAAAGGCAGCTCTAGTTACATGGGTGAGGGATGTATAACAATATCTTGTGGTAAACATAAATTAATTTATTTTTAGGTCTTGCTAAGGAGGAATTTTAAAATGACGCGAATACGCATAAATAAATTAATAATTTTTAGAGATGACTTCATATGAGATGCAAGAACAATACTCTTTGTAGGATTCGCTCCTCTCAGAGGCCTCCTCTCTATCTATTGAGGAAAGGCAAAGAAGCCGTACCATAAACAAAACTGTGAAGTGGAAGTTAGAATAATTCCACGAAAAGGAGGAGCAATCAAAAATCTCCTCAATTATTAGAGTTTACGATGATTACTTTGGGGATGAAAATGCAACAGTCTATAATTTCTTTCAGGAATACTTACAATGGTTACCTGTCATACTCCCAAAACGTGTATGGCCATGGAAGATATTTGTAGCCATTACAACATTATTTGTATTTTTTGAAGTACCGATATATGTGATGTATGGCCCTGAATTTTGGAAGGTATTTTATTTCTCAAATTAGGAACTCATTAATCCAGCCGGCAGGTTTGCTCTCTTTTACTCAATTTTCATAATCTTGTTAACAGATATGTTACTTGATTTTGTGACTGCCTACTATAAACATGGTAATCTCATAACAGATAGTCAAAAGATTGCTATGCATTATTTGTATGGATATTTTGTATTTGATTGTGTGGCTGTAAGAATGAATACTAAAATAGGTGTTTACATGCGTCATCAGATTAGCAGTAGACACAGAGCATTTCAGATTTGTGTTCTTTATGTTTTATTTTAAGTTACCATCCTTGCTACGTATTGATCATTAGATCGCAGAACTCATCTTATTGCATAAAAGATTAAGAACTTTCTACACAATTACGAAAATGCTCATTTTTATGTTTTTCTGTTTTAACTTTTATTGTTGTTTATGGTATGTGTTGGGTATATATGGTGACAATATTCACATTAATACTTGGTTAAATGTACCAGGAAATTTTGGAGTGATTAAAGATAAATCAATCCATGAAATGTACTTCTATTCATTCTACTTCAGTCTGAATGTACTTTCTACAACTATGGGTTTTGGGGATATAGTAATAATTATTAATAAACTAGTCACCTATGAATATTTATGAATGTGCATTTGCATTGTTTGGTGTGATGTTTGCAGTTGTTGTGTTTGCTCTAAATATCAATAACTTCTAAAAAATGATGGAAGAATATAATTCATATGATTTGCAAAGATTTAAATAGAAAGTCTCAATCAATAAATTTATGGAACAAAAAAGAGTACCTTCAGAATTACGTGAACGTATAAGATAATATATTAATGAACATTGGGCAGAAGAGGGAAGTAGAGATTAAGAGAGTGAATAATAAGTATTTGAAATACTAGCCCCAGAACTTAAATAGGAATTAATGTATCAATCATTGGGGTAATTTTTACAGAATACTATGTTTGCAACATATTTTTCAAAACCATGTTTAAAGGAATTAGCTCAAAAAATAAGAGAATAATCATTTTCTTAAGGAGATGAAATAATTGGTGCAGGATCAACAGAAGCAACTGATGATTAGAGTATTTATTATATAGTAGGTGGTTCTGTTGTTGTTAAACCAGGAAATAGTGAAATATTAAAAAAGAAATTAGGAGTATACTAATATTTTGGTGAATGGTCTTTCTTTACAGGTATTATGAAATATAACTTAAGGATTCCCAAGAACAGCAACAATTAATGCTAGAGAATATTCATAAGTTTATGCATTGACTAGAAATGATTTCTTAGAAGTATTAAGTAAATTCCCTGATGACTTTGAGACTTATTGTTAAATAAGAGATAGATTACTCTTTACATAAGAATACAATTTAGTTGAGTAAACATGTTATACATGTAATGCAACAGATCATTATGCTGATCGTTGTCCTAAAACTCATTATTTACCTCCAGTTTAGGAACTGATTGAAGAATCCACTATTTTAGATGCAAAGCAATAAAGGGTTAAGATTACAAGATTTGATAGGAAGTAATGGGCAACAAGAGCTAATGCAACAACTTTGGTTAAGGGGTTAAACAACAACAAATTAAAGAAGAAAGCCAATCTTATGCTTAAAACATAGAGAGCTTTAAAGAAGAACACTATAAAAATGGATAGACCTATACCATAATGGTAAGTACAAGAATAGAAGAGTATGGATGAAGATGTAAATCCTATGTTAGACATGAATGAGAGTTAGAATCTCTAATAACAATAGAAGAAAGGTCTAAAAGACTTTGCAGTGCAGGCACTAACCTCATCAAGTTTACTTCAATCCAAGATAGTGGATGTACCACAATAGAAGAATGTTATGGATGAGTATTCTAAGATAGTTTAGCCAACTATTAAGACAGCAGTGGAATAATTTGATGCACCTGCTAATTTCAAGAATTACTTCCGTAAATATAATAGCAACAACTACTAAGAGTTTAAGAATGTAAAGACAATGAAATAGGAAAAGATAATGAATTTACGGCAATCGATAATGATCAAGTGATTTTTAATATATGATAATTAAATATGCCTTTTCAGCCACTGGTAGAAGAGTGGCTAAAATCCTCAAACACGTAGATAAAGACTATTCTAAAGTGTTTCGATCTAAATTTTAAGAAATTAAAACAGAAGATCTCACAAATCAATATATAGATGTCAGAGATACAACATAATAACATGAACATTTTACCAAACCTCATAATTTAAATAAATATATTAAGCAAGAGTTTAAAAAAGAGATTGATTAAAGTGTTTAAGATGAAGTTGAAAGAATGAGAAGAGATGAAATAGAGGATTAATCATTAAAATGGACAGAAAATAGAATTATGGCAGAAGAAGTAAGAAAGTTTGAGAAACTGCTCTTTTAAAAGAATGAACGTTTAAGACTCTTAAAACAAGAAGCTAATAGAGTAGAAAATCATTTACCAATAAGTTATTTGCAAGAAAAAGGAGAAACAGAATATATTCATTTAAATAAGCTCAATTCACAATATACTAATACACTTAAAGATCTGCATAATTAACGTATTATAGAAATGCAATAAAATACATCAAACCCTTATGGAATGTTAGTTAAAAGTTAGTTATTAGTGTAATATCCTACTGTAAAACCATTGATTGAAAAACATATTGCAAAATTACCAGAAAGAAATGTTGATGAATTAATTGATGAACTTAAATCTAAAGTGGATCCTACTAACAGTATTATAGATTGGGAATCAGTAAAAGCATTTTACATTGGAATGTAGGCGCATCAAGATAATAGTTTAGTTGCATATTCTTAACATTAACATGGTGTAAATCTAATATAAGATCATCAGGATTATTTAATGGATAGATTTTATAATAATTCATTATAACTAAGGGTTAAGGGATGTATTTAATTTGAGGATCTTACAGAAGAAGAATGTGCCCGTTATATTAAATATGATATTTAAACACCTGAAATTTTAATGAGATTAGTAACAACTATGGCAGAAATTCGTGAAAAATTCACTGGAAGAGTAGCTTCTACTATTTTATAAAAATTAGTAGTAATAAAAAAAGATTATATTGCCTTACTTGCAGATGATAGATTTAGGTTACTTTTAAATACATTATCAAGAGTTGAATTTGATGATTAATCTTTATCTTAAACTATTTTAGCATTGAGTTTCTTATAACCTAGAAAGATATAAACAATTTATGATAAATTATCATATCATTTATATGATAATATTGTTTCATAACTAATTCCAAGAATTAAGTAAATAAATACATCATAATTATCAATGGTTTGTAGAAATTTACATATGACACCTATTGCTAAGAATATTGATTTATAAAATATGTTAGTTTCAGAAATATTACATAATAGAGTAAATGATGTTTTATCAGTTTATGAAGCTGAATCATTTATTTAATTCCTGTCTCGACCTATAATGAATTATCCAGCATTAGCTACAACAATTTATTAATTAATGGATAAAATGTTTACATTACCAAAAGCTAGGTAAGAAATTGATAACGATACTTTAACAATGATAGCATCGGCTGTTGTTAAAATACAAGATCCTAAAGCCATATCAACTCTTATTAAGGATCATGTTCAAACTCTGCAACCAGCCATAGAATCTTGTTAATGTAAACATTTAGCTCCATTTACATTAATGCTTTCTAAATTAGATATTCATCGAAATCATGATTTAGTTAAATTGACAAAGAAAAGATTTGTAGATATCATAACATTGAAATAGAAGGAATAAGATGAAACAGATATTGCAATTATTGTATCATCTATGGTATAAATTGATACTAAAATGATGTATTCTATTCGTCGTGTAAATGAAATTCTTTTACTTTAAACTCTTTACAATAGACTACCATTCCCTTACAAATCTGCTTATCATGTACCATATTAAAAGTTAACAAATATTCTTTAATCATATGGTTCAATGTTTTCAGAAAAGAATCTAGTGATAATATTGCATAGTTTAATCACAGTTGGTCATATAAATAAGGATACAATGTTATAGACTTTATTGCAATTTAAAGATGTTTAATATGCATTTCCCCTCCTTGTAAGTTTGAATATTGTTGATCACCATCTTGATTAATTGATTCATAAATTTAATTAATAAGAAAGTACAATTCAAGGAGTATTATTTTATTTATAGGCTTTATTTCATTTTAATAGATTAAAGATAGATGATTTTGATAAAGTATAATTGGATTAATTAGATGAATTAGATTAAACAAGTAAATGTTTTTTGATGTTTCTTATTACTGCAGTTGCAAAATGTCCTAAGGGATAACTTATTTATAATAAACTAATTCGTCAATTAAACCCTTAATACATAGAATAAAAATATTTATTAATTTTGGCAAGAGTACCTTGTGAATACGAATAAGGAGAATTTTCTTTATTATTAAATTCTATGAGATAATAGGCAGCACAAAAAAATAAAGAAATAGGAATTGAAAAATACTTACCTGAGGAAGTGATTTAATAGGTAGCAGACCTTTACATAAAGTAAGGACATAAAGTGTAAAAAAAGATGGTACTTCCATTATATTAAGCTGATTTATATATTGATGATAAAATTGGAATACAATTTATTTCAGTCAATGAAATGCTTGTTGTAGGTGATAAATTCCATCATACAGGAATATAAAGATACTTGTAGCGTAAAACTTAATGCAAATATATAATATATGAAGAATTTGTTCGAAGCCCTGATTAATTGCAGTATATTAAATTGTGATTATGTTTATAATGTTTCATAATCTTCTGATTTGCTTCTTGTATATTAATTCATAAAACACACTTGCACCAAATCCACCTGCCAATGGACCACCAACATATACCCATAAAAATTCCATTCTTTATCTATCACCAGTTTAAAATGATTAAAATAATTATAATGACACAGCCATACCAGGGTTTAAACAACCTATATATTATTATTAGTTACCTCCTGAATGGAATGTAAATCCTCTAGAAAAGTACAATGCTAATGCCACTAATACATATGTAGTCATTGGTTATCCATTTGGGGTTAGAGTTGTTTCTTCTCCAGTCTATATAAGTATAAATAGAATGAATGTGAATGTGCCAAATGCTTCTCCACTCAAATCACTAATAATCCAACTGTATTCTGTACTCTAAACTTATGGACTATCAACTTCATTGAGTATTAGGTAACAACAACAAGCACCAGCCAATGCTCCACTGAATTATGCCAACCAGTAAAGCACAGCTTATCCGAAATTGATTCTTCTTGATATGAGCATTGCAAGTGTGACTGCGGGATTTACATGAGCACCAGAAAAGGGTCCTGCTAAACATACTGTTGCAAAGAAGAAAAGTGCTAAAAATTCATCTGATCCTTGGGAGCAAATGATTCTAACGTTATCTAAGTACATTACCCATATGCAAACAAAGCCATACCCAAAAACTCAAATAGAAAGATTCTCACTTCTTCCTTTGACTTAGCTTAATTTGGAAGAATATTTTTTATGTCAGATTCTTATGGATTGAATTATGTCCTTTGTATGATTTATGCGTCCCTGCTCATTAATTAATAAAATATATTGCACTTTATAATAATTAGATAATAAGTATCTGTAATATTTTATTGCAAAAAAAGCTTATTTTCTGTGAGAGCGCATTCATTATTAAAGTTTAACTTAATTTATTTTTTGTTTATTAACAATTTTCTAATGAAACACTGATTCTTTTGATTAATAGTTATAAAGTATTAAATATTGAAGAATAAGCTAGTACATATACAAATAAATTTAATTGTTTCAATAATGGGGGTTTAGAAATAAAACTTTGAGGTTTTATACAGAGCATACACTCATCAAATTTGATATTTATCTTTATTTTTAATACTATCTCTTTGACCACCAAATGAGAGAACAACTTGTCTTATTTTACCAGAAAGACTTTTATAGAATCAAATAATTGCATCCCAGGCACAAATTGCAGACTATTGCACTGCCTCTTAACAAAGAAATTCAGCTTGCAGCGATTTTACTGTCAGACTCATAATCAAGAGGTTTTTTAAAAACTACGTTTCAGGTGATTGATTTAGCTAAGTAAAATAAGTTTCATCTTTAGGATCTATCCAATAGTTTGTTGGGAGAAAGAAAATGAAGTTTGTTTGACATTTTTTATGATTTCCATAATCGTAATCATGATGATTGTGATGGTCTTGCTTTACCTGTTCTTATTTCATCGAAATCTGTTCTTCAGGGCACAACAAGAGATAAACTCTAACGAGGTACCTCAGAATAGTAAATAAAAATCAATACTACAAATCCCTTTAGCAAAATATCGAAAAAGTCAAGATGAGGTATAATAACTTTAAGATTTTAGTCGAATACTGGGGGTGAATAAAGTTACTTTTTTTTCCTCTTACAGAAATTGTTTGCATCATTTGTCCAAACTTACTAGTACATATTTTTTCAACCATCTTTTTATCTACTCTCAAAAAACTTAATTTCAGGGATTGAGGAAGCAAAATATACCATTAACGGTGTAATCATTTTTTAAATAGCAACTGGTGTTCTTTTTCTTCCATTGCTCGTAATGTTATATATTTTTACCGAGCTCCATAAAGCATCATTTAGATTTAATGACCCAGATTAAATGGGGATGTTCTCCAATAAGCATAACTTTTATTTCAGCCTAATGAATTTAGCTCTCATAGTTGTGAAAATAATCGCTGAAACATTAAAAATTCCCTTAGCAACAACTATTTTAGCCGGTATTTATTATCTCTTATTGTACTGGATCGGATCGTTATTTCATTACCAACTTAATTTTGAGATCCAATAAATGCGAAACCAATTAAATGCATAGTTGGGATTATTATACATATTGCTATCTGTTTAAGAATGGAATTCACTTGAGGATGCAGATTTATTATTATACTATTTATTTTTTGGACCTCTACTTTCTTTGATCTCATATTAAATTTTTAGTACAATTGAGAGAAAAATAATATTTTTTTAAAGAAATCAGTCATGTGATGGAGTCATTTTGGACTGGCAGTTGAGATTTATTTATTGGAATTCGTAATAAGTTTTCTTGAAAAAAAGAGAAAGATTCAATAAAACAAAGACTTAGATTATTAGTTCTTTGCTAATTTACAACATCATGTCGAATCATGTGCATCAATGCAATGGTGTATCTAAATTATCAACAAAAGAAGCATCTTGCTTTTGCTTAGAATATTTTCCAGATAGCAATAGTAAAAATTCAAAGGCTGCATGGGATAAATACATAAAACGCTAAAATTCAGATGATGAAGAGTCGGCCTCTTCTCAAATGTAAACAAAATTAACTGAAAAAGAGTTTTAACACTTCATTTTTGACTACATTAAAAACGAATATGAATTCTATTTAAAGAAAAGAAAAATGGTAAAAATAGAAATAAGTTTGTCATATATATACTTTATTGTCGAAGTCCTTAAGATCCCGACTAAAGCATTTTACGAAACTTTAAATTTGTACAAAAGTTTTTCAATAAATTCACTAAAAAATAAGAAACTAATATTTTAATTGCTTACAACTTCTAAAAATCAATTTAATGAATTAGTTATCAGAAAAGATATAAAAATTAAAATACAATCATTAAGTCTGTTTTTTATTGGATAAAAGCATAACTATTGTAATGCAAAATATTTTAACTACAGTTACATAATTAAAAGCTTGGCTTGAAATTTTAATTAATCAAAAAGGTGATCATTAAGTTATTTATAATGAGGGCTAAGAGATTGTTGCAAATATTAATGCGATAGAAACGTAATTGAATCAGATGTTCATTGCTAATCCTCTGTCATCAGAAATCGAGACACTTTATGCTTTCTATTTCAAATATTTAAATTTACATCAAAAAAGGAATTCATTATACAAAAAAAACTCTAAAATAGCTAATGAATTTTTGACGTCTTACAATAGAGTAGCATTTAATAAAGATTCGTGTATTGTTGGAATAAGTTTTCTTCATCCTATAGGTAGAGTTGTGAGGTATACAAATAATTTTGCTTAATTTTGTGGCATTAGTGATAAAAGTGAACTCAATTCAGCTAATATAAATAGGTTTATGCCTGATCTTCTTGCTAGATCCCATGATTAGTATCTTCATAATTTCATTGAGAAAGGCAGGATGAATATTGTAAATTCAGATTAACGATTTATATTGATAAAAACAAAGGAAGAGTTTGTGATACCTATAATTGCTAAAATTAAGTTAGAAGATGCATATGATGATGATTTTGGTGCATCTGCTATTTTAATTAAAGTTAATACACCTTATCATTATCTATTACTAAATAAATATTGTTTACTTGAAGAAATAAGCAAAAGTATTTTTTAGGTTTTTAGATCTCTGCTCAAATGCACTATATTTTAAATGAAAGCACTTGATTTTTTGTTGTTAATTCCATAATTATTAACTCATTGGAAATAATATTCTGAAGAAGAGAATGATGAAGATGGATTTTTTAGGAGAAATTCTAGTTAATTTATAAATGTGTAAAATGAATTTGATG
>JMSD01000015.1:353059-373913 GCA_000715435.1 Paramecium caudatum
TATCATCATATTTTGTGAGCTCATTTCTCATAAAATTAGATTTCTTAAAAACGTACAAGTAGTAGAATAATGAAGAATACATTTTCTCTTGTATTTCAGGTGAATTTTTAAGAATTAATTCAATATAAAATTTATTACTAAACAGTATTGTTTAAGCTAACTATTCTTTAATAACAGAAAAAGCAGGTATTTGATATTTTAATTATAGTTTTGTAATTATTAAATGATTAAAAAAACTCTACATATTCAATATTGAATTATTGTTCCTATTAATTGTCAGATCTATTGCCTAATTTTGATTCTTAGAAGTATGAGATTGTAGCAAGCAATATTTGTGCTGTTTTTAGCAGTCCTTTAATAGATACTTTGAAATATAAAAATCAATTAGATTACTTTAACTATCAAACATGTGAATCTTTTGGATCATTGTAAAAAGGGATTCAGATAGTGCTAAACGATTTTATAAATTAAATTAAAGAATTTTATTCTATTCTTTCCTATCATATAGGTATTAGATTAAATATTTTAAGAAAATTAAGAAGGTTTTACAACTATTCCTGAAGAATTGATTTTGTTAATCGACCAGGAATTATAACAAATATATTTTTACACTTGGTTTGCATTACAATTGATGCTTGATTCAGATGATGCAGGTATTTAAAATAGTTTAAATAAAACCCTCAAGAATTAGATAATTTTATTTACTTTTTGTGCTATTTTTATAGCCATATTTTCAATTGTCATTGAAAGATATATAAAAAATCTAATCTCCAATTACATTAATTAATCAAAATTATTATTAACTTTAATACCATTTGAAATATTGTAATCAAATGCTTATGTCATGAATTATGTAGTACAGGAATCCAAGAAATTAAATGCTTGATATATTATTCGAATATTATTTTTTTATGTTATTAACAATCAAATATCAGAATAGAGTGAAGTAGGTCAATTTGGATAAAAGAATCAATGTACCTTCACTTTAAACAATTTTGCAACAAGTTTTCGGAATAAAGTCTCGAATTGTTGGATTGTTAGATTAAGATGGTAACAGCTTTATATATGAAAGGTGTATATCATGATCTAGGATAATTTATACAGTAAATGAATAACACTCGATGTACATAATACACTCTGGTCACAGATGAAAGTCATATTCTCTCAGATAATAGAACGTTGCAAACATCCTTAAAATACAGTCAAATATCTGAGTTTAGTAACAGACTGCATTTTATTGATTTTATTTATGACCTAGAAGAATTTTAAAACATATTAGGTGGAGAATCATATACATGCATTTATTTAATTGAAGAAAAAGATCCATTAGGAATTGATTTTCTTGCTGCATTAGAGCCATTAATAAATAATTTCAACAATTGGATTAATTTTTATTACTCATTTGCTAGTAGATTGGCAGAAAATGAAATATATGGCAAAATGTTATGGATATTTAAGGGTGCTAAGAAAATAGTATCAATTCAATTAAATAATGATAAAAAAATGAGATAGATGGATGAAATCATTTAGAAATTAGTCTAAACTAAATTTTAGGGTAGCTAAATTAAGGGATCAACTATTAAATAGACTTCTCATATTTCTTCACAATAATCTCCAGATAAAAGAAGAAGTAAATCAATTCGTCGATTAGTTGAGGAATCATAATCTTCAAGTAATTCTAATGTTTAGGGATCAAGATTGATAACAAGAGTTTAAGCTAAATTTGTATAAAGAATCCCTTCACGTGGTAGTGTTCCTGAATATTAAGAAGATTACAGGTAAAGTAATAATCATGTTAATGATTCAACAATAAGTTAATAACAAGATTCTTTATTTAGAATAGTAGGCGATTTAGAGGAAAAAGAAATACTTGATGTAACAATGGCAAGATTAGTAAAAAGATTGCTTATTGAAGAGAATAGAGAAATTATATAAGTACTTTAATCATATTTATCAAATGCATTTAATATTTAGTAATTATGTGAAAAACTAAATAAAATTGTTGAAAATTGTACAAATTAGTAAAGACCAACCTCTCCATTTTAAGCATTAAAATAAGCAAAAGTATCAATGTAATAATTTAAACCAGAAATTTAAATAAATTCATTATAATCTAATAGAGATTCATAAAATAATTCAATGTAATAAGATATATAATTGGAAGATGTTAAAAATGTAGTAATTGAAAGAAATAATTTTAACTTTACACCAGAATAATATGGGATGGCTAATTATCTATGGAAAAATAATGATTAAATTGTAATGTAATTGTGTACTGATTTCTATAAAAAAACACAAAGAGGTGAGAAACCATCCCTTAAACCAATTTAAATATATTCTGAATCGAAATTTAATGAAATATTGTAATAACATTTTAAGATATCAGAAATCAATCTCATATAAGAATACAAAAATACAAGATCATGTTCTATTAATGCTGTAATGTAACATTTTAGATATGAAACAAATATGGAATAATTTATAAATGATTTAAAGAAAGCTACTCTAACATTATAACATCTAAATCCTAATCTAAGTTAACCAGAAAAATAAGAAATAGCACATTCAAAAGAAATTAATTTATTTAAATACTCTTCACCTAAAGCACCATCCCCTCTTTATGTATTGATGCCCAATTTTCCATATTAAGAAAATGATTCTCCATCTCCTCCTCCTCCTTCATAGGATTAAAAATAAATTCAATTACCACAATAAATTTAATAACCATAGAAATAAGAAATTAAATAATAAAAAGCACCAGAAGTTGAGACAAAAAGGGTACCATTATTTTCAACTCAACCAATAGGATTTAAAGGATCAGGTGATGAATTATTACAATAATCTTAACAACCAGTAGAAATGCCATAACTATAATTTGGGGGATTAAATAGCAAAAAGTAGCTACCCCAATAACCAAAACCAGAAGAACCTAAAAATATACTAAGCCAATCAGAATAAATTTCCCCATAAAAGAGATTAACACCTGAGAAAATAGCAAAGGATATAATATTTGATGAGGAAAATTTTATGCAAACAAAAATAAAAAGAAGAAAACTTTATTAAAATAAAATTGATGGATTATTTGCAACATAGGCAGAAAAGGAATTAAGTTAAACATTTAAAGATATGTTATGGCATATGGATTTAGATGAACCAAAGGTAAGATTAGCAGAGTAACTATTTTAAGAAAGTGATCATCAGTTGTATAAAATAGTGAAGAATTACTAATCATTCCGAGTTGTACATTAAGCAAGAACTGAATTAATGTTTTAAATATTAATATTTTTAGAAAATTACTTTCAGAGGAGCCAGTTCCAGAAGATTATAGAAAGATGAAATAATACAATTTGTTTATGAATTAAGTTAGACAATTTACATTACAAAAACATTTATAAGAAAATGAAAGAAACTTTTTATTGAAAATGTTTATGGACAATGATCTTTAGGTTTTAGGTACTTTAGAAACTTATTTACTAAATCTTGATGCCTAAGATATGCTAGAGAGTCTATAAATGATTATAAGATAATATGGAAAATACACTAATGTAATTAAATATTAAATTTAGATAAATTATATAGAATAACCTCCAGTTGTTTAATAAAGAAAAGAATCTGAGCCAAAACCACCTATTTCTACAAAAGAAATTATTGCATAATATAAGTAATATTTTTCAGCTGAAGAGAAAATGAGACTAGAATAATTAGCTAATGATTTTAGAGATTCAAGAATAGACTAATATTATTTGTAATATTTAAAGGATTAAGATTTAAATGGATTCATATAATCTATGAAATAAATAATTACTATTGATAGTTTTAAAAAATATCATGTAGCTAATTAAGTATAATTGGATTAATTCTTAAAATAATTATAAAAAGATGGAATATTAAAAATTGATGATTATATGTTATCTGTAATTAATAAAAAGAGAAATGAATAAAGAATAAAGGGTGTATTTGAGTTATATTTATTTAATAAGAATTAGGAAGATTTTGTTGAAAGCATAAAGAGCATATCAAAATTATTATAGTAGGGTATTATATGATATTAATTAGAATTAATAATTTAAACATTGGATGAGTTTGAAAAAGCTGAATTATTGAGTGAAGATAAACTATTAGGTTTGAAGGAAAAAGCTTATGAATCACATAGAGATTATCCTAAATTATTAGGAGCATTTTCTTTATATTTTGAGTAAGCATAAGTGAATAAAGAGGAAGCTTAAAAAGAGATTATAGAAACCTTAAATATTTTCTGTTGAATATTAATGTAAAATGCAAGAATTATTTTATTATTTCATTTAATGTATACAACTGTATCAGTATCAGTCCAAGAATTTAGAGGTGTAAGAACAGCATCTTCAAATGGTACATCAAGCTATAGAGATTTCTAGCGACTTCCTGCAACAAAAACTAATTTTAAGAGAGTTTATCTAAAAGGTGCATCTAATAGAGTAAAATCACTAAAAGAAGAAACATAATTTGCTTAATTATGTAGTGATCGTATGAGTTGTGAAAAGCTATTTAAGTTCAATAGATAAGATCAATTATTGAATGCTCGTAACCTTCATCTCTAAAAATTAAATCCAATAAATAGTGAAATGACTCTCGAAACATAAGTTGAAACATAGAATAAATCAATGTTAAGTTCTCCTCATTAAAATCTCAAAAGTTCATCAATATAATTCATTACAGATCCTAAACATTAATTGATTGAATTAATTTATAATGCATAACCAGTCATTTAAAAATAAAGAAAACCTCCTACACAAACTTAAACATAAAAAACAGAAGGATATTAAAATATAGGAAGATAAAATAAATCTCCTTAGATATCTAAGAATCCTTCATTTAAAAAGTTGATTATTGCTTCTTCGAAATTCGAGAATGAAATTTTTATTAATAGTACATAATTAACTACATATGGATCTTTGAAAGTATAAACATAAGAGACTAAAACAAATCATATACCAAAACCTAAGATACCAACTTCCTTAGATAGAACAAAAAAGTTTTTGAAACAATATTTATGATTATCTAATAATCAGCAACAAAAATTAGACCTTGTATGTTATTGAGTTGATTCTAATTTTATATTTTAAGCTTTCTCCTCCAAGGACATTACATCTTTGATTTGTTTTGAAATACACTAAAAGGAATCAAGTATATTGACACCATCTTTAGCTGATGTTTCAAAGAATCTAATCCCATAGGAATCAGCCAAATTTTTGCCCTATTCATATTAGACAATTCTATCCATTAAATCTGATTTATTGCCTATAAGCAATATGATGACATTTTCAGAAGCATTTTATTTGATTTAATTCATCCAGTTTTAAATGTTTTGGAAACTTTCAAGATTATTTACAGCATAAACTAATATTATCCCCATTGCTCCTTTGTAATAAGTTGATGTAATTGTTTTAAACCTTTCTTATCCTGCTGTGTCCCATATTTATAATCTCATTAGTTTTCCTTCAACTTCCAAATCGCGAAACTTGAAATCTATGCCTGTTCTAAATTTAATTCAATTATCCTACCAATAGTTGATACAAAACTTGGTGTATATTGATTTTCACAAAAGCGTCTTAAAATATTGGTCTTGCCAACAGCTGAATCTCCTATTATGAGTAATTTGATTATTGGTTTATCACATGTATTCATTAAATAAATAAATGGAAACTGCTAAAACAATAGTAAAACTTATTATAAATACAAGGTTGCACATGGATTACCCTCCAAAAAGGAGATTATAAGCTCTAAGAGAATATTTCCAGGTTTTCATATTGTTTTATTTTAGAACAACACAATAAAAAGGGTGCTTTTAAACTAACTTGGGAGGTTTAGGGAGTATTTCCAAAGATAGCACCTAAAATTGGTGTGAAACCTATTCCTGATGATCCACCATTAGTAATACATATATTTGAATCAGCCTCCTAAACCAAAGTATATTCCACCATCACTGCCTTAAAACTATGTTCCTCCACCTATACGTAAATAAGGTAAGAAAACTGGCAAACCTGAATTTGTACCTGAAAGATAGAGTTATGCAGAGAGCATAGCAAAAAAAACTATTAGATAAAGTAGGCCATCACTCTCAAATACTAATTTTGGAAAAGAGTATGGAACATTTTATAGTGTTGACAGATGCTTTTTAAAAAGAGATAAAGAATTTATAAAAAAAGAAGTAAAGGGATATGGTATTAGTAATTTAATTTAGGCAATTTTTATT
Source organism: Paramecium caudatum (assembly GCA_000715435.1). NCBI lineage: Eukaryota > Ciliophora > Oligohymenophorea > Peniculida > Parameciidae > Paramecium > Paramecium caudatum. The sequence goes on from JMSD01000015.1 coordinate 359,292, forward strand.
AAAAATCTCCAGAAGGGTAATTTTGTAATGTACCAATGCCTCCATTGTCATATAAATATCAATATGTAGCTTCAACAGAATTATGACATAATAAATTAGCATATATATCATTCTTCTGGTTCCATTCCACCAAGAGAGTCTTCAAAATTAATAGCTTCTTTTAATTAATTTGTAAAGACATTATAATTGCTATTAATTGCTGCTGCGCATGTTTCTTGTATAAATAACATCTTACTAACACATTAAGAATCTGTTTCTGATAACTTATTTCCAGCATCAAGTTTAAATAATCTACATTTCTCTGCACATAATTTACTTAAAGTTAATGCTAATCCAATAGTTATATTCTAATAACAATATTTAATACAAGTTAATATAATGAAGTATTTGAGAATTCTTAATTATCCATAAATAATAATAAATAATAATGGATTTCAAACGCAAATTTTGATAGTGACGATTTATGTTATATTTGCCATCATGGATTCTTATTTGAGATTATTGAAAATTAAAAAGATATTATTTTTTACATCTAATTTTTTTTTTAAATCATCTCATGCTTCCTCTTATGTATGCCACACCCTATATGAACTATCCATAACTCAATCTTTAATAATACTATATGATTCCCTCGACGTATGCTTAGCCTATAAAAGAAACCTGTGATTAAGCTTGCTAATTTCCAGAACCCCTTGAGCCTCTATAAGTCAATAAAGAAGAAACTATCGAGTAAGAACTGATTGTACTGCTAAAATATTTATCCAAAAATATCTCTCTTTTGAAAGATGCTGCCTTTGATGAATTTTGTTCAGAAAATTTAAAAGTATGATTTTCTATCTACTTATTAGGCTCTTATTCAATTGCATAAGGACATTCCCTAAGTGATCAAAAGGCGATACATTTAAGTCAATAAAACGAAAGAAGAAATGACTAAATTCATAATTAGAAGATGTTTTCTTTACATTAAATCATAAATTGAATATGAAGAATAAGAGGGGATTGCTGCAGAAGAAAGAGATAGACTCTTTTACCATGCATTCTTTTCTGGGGATTAGGAATTTATGGATTCCATGAAAAATGAAACTATTGATGACATGATTCCATTTAGAAAAGATTCAAAAATGAAAACTATGAATGATGCTTATTTGAAACGACTATTTGAATCTAAGAGATTTTCTAATTATTTCATTAAATTTTTGGGTATTTCTGACAATTATGTAGCTTAATTTAAGGAGATTTGTGTCCATGAAAATGAAGAAAAAATTGAAAATATGACTAATTAAATGATTAAGATAATATTTACTAGAGATTATGGGGTATTATGTTTATTAAATTAGAAAATTAAAACTTATCGTAGATTTCCATGGAAGGACCATGAATTAGTGAAATGTGAGGAAAGGGCTAAGGATTTATTGTAACGATACAATTCCAAATGCAATAGTAAATATATATATTACCTAGAAACCAATTCTAAGTTCTTATCGAAACAGGATTCGCATACGTTTGACATTTTGGAAAAAACTTCTGAATCTATTCAATGAATATTTATATTAATGCACCAATATTAATAAACACACGACTCAGCCTTAAATACATCTTTATCGAAATAAAAGTTCACTTTCCCTAAAGCTTTACGTCAACCTCCTCATAATAAATCAGTGTAAGAGATTAGTTATTTTAAGATGCACTGAAACAAGTTACAAATTACCTGATTCATTGGGAACAAGATAAGCTGGTATTGGGTATGGATAAAAGTATTTTCATCATTAAATAAGGCATGATTTTTAGAAGGATGCTAAACCATTTCCTGCACCTAATTAGTATAGCATTTCTTCGTTTATTGATAATGATATGGATGAAAAAAGAGGACCATCATTTGCGAATGGAAGGGATTAGATGAAGATTCATGGCATATGGGGTTAGTTGAATTTGGTTTCTCCTGGGCCTGGTAGATATGCTTCAACAAATTCTTTAAAAGACTCTAAATTTACATTTGGACTTCGTCCTGATTAACTGAAAAAATTTAGCGTTCCAGGTTAGTTGTTTTATTAAAGTAGGACCTGGAGCATATGAGAGTATTTAAATAACTAATGAAAGAGGAAATCAATTTATCTCGAAATTTAGAAGTTCAGGGGCAGCAATTATAGGAAAAGATTAAGATAGATTCAAAACATTGTAGAGTATAATTTTGAGTAACAAAAGCCCTTAATGTCCCAGAACCAGGAAGATATGACTTTTCAAGTACTGGCATAAATGGATAAGGGTTTTATCCAAAAAATGGCCATAAGTCATCAGTGTAAAACTCATTTCCGAAAGCCTAAAGGAGAGGTCCTTTCGATTTGGGCCCTGGAAGTCCAGGTCCTGGAAACTATAAGGTTTATTCTGAATTTGAATGACTTTGATTTCAAAGTAAATAAATTAAACATTTTATGTTCATATGTAAATCATTTCTTTCTGATTGTTGTTTATTAAATGTGTATATTGAAGATAGTATCTTACATAAACATAAATTATATGAATTATCAGTAATTTTAACTGTTCTCCAAGCATTCCAGTATTAAGATTAATTAATTGAATGGTTATCTAAAAATATGATTAATAAATTAAATTATTCAGATATAAAAATTCTTAGATATAATTTACAATATCTAAATAAGCCTAATTATAATAGATACAAATATTTTGAAATTATTTCCCATTGTATATTAACCATATGATATTGGGATAATTAATATTTATATTAAAAATATGGGTACATGTTCTTCTCAAAGCACCAAAAAACCTGATAATCAAAAGAACAATAAAAAGTCTGATTCCACAAAGGAGGAACAACAATAAAAGCCAGAAACTTTGATTTAAAACAATGCTCATAACAATCAAGACAGTATTTCTTAAAATCGAGTATATAGTCTAAGGTGATACTGGTGGACTTGTAATTACAAGCGCAAAAATAGGAAGGATAACAAGAGATTATACACTTCTAAACCCTCCTTTGGGAAGCGGTTTTATTAAATAATATAATTAGGTGCTTACGGTGAAGTTCGCAAGGGCATCCATAAATAAACAGGTATAATGAGAGCAGTAAAGATTATTCACAAATCATAAACCTCAAAAGAGGAGTAAGAGAGACTTATGAATGAAGTTTAAATTCTTTAGAGACTTGTAATCATATTTAACTACCAAATTAGGACCATCCAAATATCATAAAAATTTATGAGTTTTATTAGGATGACAGATTCTTTTATATTGTTACTGAACTGTGTACTGGTGGAGAGTTATTTGAAAAAATTAGATATGAGGGAAGTTTTTCAGAAAAGAAAGCAGCTGAAATTATGAAATAAATACTTTCGGCTGTCAATTATTGTCATTAAGAAAAGATTGTTCATAGGTATTATTATAATATATTTAGGGATTTGAAACCAGAGAACTTACTCTATGAATCAGAGAAGGAAAATTCATTATTAAAAATTATAGATTTTGGTACATCTAGAGAGTTTGATGTTAATTAGAAGTTAAATTAAAAATTAGGAACACCATACTACATTGCCCCAGAAGTATTGAATAGAAAATATGATGAAAAATGTGATATTTGGTCATGTGGTGTCATTTTATATATATTACTTTGTGGGTAATTCATAGTATAATTAGATATCCTCCTTTTGATGGAAAGACAGAAGAGAAAATTATGGAGAAAGTTAAAAAAGGAACATATTCATTCGATTCAATTGAATGGGAAGATGTAAGTAAAGAAGGAAAAGAATTTATCAAAAAAATGCTATAATATGATGCATCAAAAAGATATAGTGCATAATAAGCATTACAGGATCCTTGGATTAAAAAGTTTACTAATTCTGCAGAAGTGGAATAACCTTTAATGAAGAAAGTTTTAACTAATATGAGAAATTTTAGAGTATAATACTATTAATATATAGTAACATCAAAAATTATAAGAAGCTTGTTTTAAATATATTGTTAATCAACTTGCAACAAAAGAAGAGAAGTAAGAGTTGCTGAAAACATTTTAATCATTAGATACAAATAATGATGGAAAATTAAGCAAAGAAGAATTATTGATAGGATATTAAAGGATTATGAATGCAGTAGAGGCTTAGGAGGAAGTTGAAAGAGTTTTTGCATAAGTTGATAAAAATAATTCAGGTGCTATAGATTATACTGGTATTTCTAATATTAATTATAGAATTTGTGTTAGCTACAATAGATCGTTAATAATTACTCTCAAAGTAAAGACTACAATTGACATTTAGATTATTCGATACTGTAATAATATTATTAATAATAGGATAAAAGTGGATCAATTAGTTTGGATGAATTAAAATAAATATTCGGTGGTATTTCTGAAGATATGTGGAAATAAGTTGTTTAAGAAGTAGATTAAAATTAAGATGGATAAATATCATTAGAAGAATTCTGCGCCATGATGAAAAAAATCGAATGACTATTTCATTTGTATGTTTTTTTTCATTAATATTTGTATAAATAATTTTAATGTTTAAAAAGCTTCTTAAAATAGCTGGTGGTTTAGCTGTAATAAATACAACATATGTATTTTGTAATCCAAAGAAAGTTGTAGATGATAAATTACCTCATTATCATTTTTTAAATGAAAGTGAATTGAATAAATTACTAAAGAAATATCAAAATCTATCTATTCTTGATAGATCATATACTGAACATATTTTATCAGTAATTCGTAATGTTGATACTGATATTGTGGTATTAATATTTATTGACAATAGGAATTTAGAAAAAATGCAGATAGATTGATTAGAATTTTAATTGAAAAAGCTTTATCATAGATTGAGAAAAAGAAGCATATCAAATAATCACCATTAGGATTTTATGATTCACATGAACTTCCTTTTAAAGATGAAGAGTACAAATTTATCACATTCTAGTGTATGCTTTGTTAGTATTTTACGATCTGGAAATGCATTCTTAATTGAAGCAATTAAAGTAATGTCTGGGGCATCAGTTGGATAGATATTAATTTAAAGATAAGAAGATACAAGCCTTCCAATGTATTATTTTTAAAAATTACCAACAAATGTTCATGAATAATAAGTAATATTAGTAGATCCTATGTTGGCAACAGGAGGAAGTGCAGATTTAGCTATAAAAGTATTAAAAGCACATGGTGTTAAAGAGGAAAATATAACATTTTTAACACTTGTGAGTTGTGATACAGGACTATAAAAATTATTTAGTACATATCCAAAGATAAAAATAATTACAGCATAAGTTGATCCAATATTATTGAAAGATATTAACTTTCTTGCTCCAGGTATAGGTGATTTTGGAGACAGATACTTTGGAACTGTTAGTACAAAAAAATGATATCACATAATACAAACAAATATTATATTTATTATTTCAATCTTAAGGTTAATTTATACCAACTCCTAATACTTTTTCTAATTCACTAACACGATGATTCATGAGATTAGTTTATTACTGCAATTTATTTTTATCATTTTTTAAACAATCAACTTAATAATAAAGTTCACTTGTTTCTTTATCTGATAGTTCAGCTAATAAACGAAATGATCGTGTAAATTCAACAATTTCTTCTATAAATCCTAATGATGTATCCTCATTTATTGATGATTGTAAATATGATTCATGGATTATTTCTTATCTCAAAATTTATAATTATTTTTTATCTTTCTCTATTTCATGTTATAGGTATTCTAGCATAAGCTTAATGTTTATGTTACTAATACATTTAATTTCTCTTCATGTTCTGTCATCGGTAAATTCATTGAGTTTTTTTGAAACAGTTATAGGGCTTCTTTGAAGGATTACATAATAATTAAATTTATATCAAGATAATGATAATATTATCATAAATATAACTAAATTCTTTCCATCAATACCCCAATATTATGGTGTATATATTTTTTATATGCATTCATCATTAAACATTATTTAAGATTACATTTCATAAAATTTAACTGCTTTCCAATAATTTATTTCTTCATCTACATATAGAGCTTTACAAGGACCATATCTTAAAGTAGTATGACAATACTAATTAACTTATAAAAGCCATTAAAATAAGTTTATAACCTCAAGATATTCTGAATCTCCTTCTGATAAACTACAATAAGAAAATCCTCCTGCATTAAAACCACATTAACATTCAGAATAACCAAATAATTTGTTTTCAGAGTCTAATAATAGACAATCATTATCTGTTTCACATGGTTTACTTTTTGTTTAACTATGAGGTCCATATTAACATGTACCATTTGGATGGATATAACCATATAAACAGGCCTCTTACATTATATTATAATATACTTGGATTATCAGCTGCAATATTATTCTCTAATGAATAATAATATGCACATTTCTTAAGATTACAAACACAATTATTAGTACATTGGTAGTCATTTGTACATGTTGTTTCAAATTATACTTATGCCTTACAATATGTATCACAATAATATCCTACATCACAGTAGGAATGATCAGTACATTATTAATTTAATTTCAATCCAAGACATATACCACTTACACAACTATTTGATAAACAATCACTATTTGTACTGCAACTTTCTCCTGGTAATATCTTGCTAGCTGCTGGTTTTGCAGTACAATAAACAGGTTTCTTATAAACAGCACTTTCCCATAAACATTCAAATCCTTCATCACATGGTTACAATTCATGAACCTTACCTCGATATTCTGAAACATTCACACATACGTTAGCTTAATTAGCAGTTCCACAAAGAAATCTTTTTCCACCGCATTTCGTGTTTTATTGTGACCACACGAACAGTAAAAAGTATAACAATAGTAATATATTTTTCAGCATTTTTTTAATTAATTGTGAATCGATCGTTTGTATTGATATACACTGTATAAGATTAATAATGTAAATAAAAAGCTACATCATTCAATCAGTATTTTAAAATATTTCTTGCACTTCTTATCGCGCTTAAGTTCTTTCGTGATACATTTGATTTTGGAGTATCTATTTCTGTAGGTAATTTCGAATATCTATTTAGTTGATAGTCATCTAATTCATCGATTTCATATTGTAATTTCATTTCTTCTGTGGTTATTTTTTGAAGCGATTTATTTAACTTATTTAAATCTGGTTTGCTTTTGTTTTTAGTAAAGCCTCTATCAGTTCCCAGAATCTACAGATATCCTTCCTTTGGGACTCTCTAGATACGTCCCTTAAATTGATCTAAAAAACTCATGAAAGTTATTTATTAAATGATATATTGAAAAAGTGAAGAAAATTAATTAGCTTTTCAGTTCTTATTAAAAACATTGCATTATTTTTACATTGTTATCGATGTCCTTGAATTATAAATCAATGTACAAAAAACATATGGAACTGCTAGTCTATATAAGTGGTTGATTATTGAATTAATAAAAATAATGGACAGAAGATAACTAATAGATCATAGATCATTTGTAGATTAGATTGAAGGCTATATTGAAACAACTATTCAAGCATAGGGATATGATAAATAAGAGTTCTTGATTTTTTTAAAATCAAAAAAAGCAAATGGTGATAATCTCAATTTATGGAGCATGGATGAATTACTATTAGTGGGTAGTGAATTCATTGCATTGAAATAAGAAAAGTAATTATTATTAATAATATTAGTAATTCCTCAAGATCCTCACCTCCATAAAATGATGTAGAATTGATCAACAATCTTCCACAATTTTAACCTTATCCTCAATTTAACAATTATTAAACACCTGAAAACTACGTCCCTTAAATGGATTAACAACCACCAGTAGTAATTCAACCAATATAATCACAAATATCACCAGTATAATAACCTAATCCACCACTTCTTTAATATCCTCCTCCTCCACCACCTCCCCCTAATTAATAGCCCCTTCCTTAATAAATTATTCCACCAAGACATTCAATTATATCAGAAGTTCAAAGATACAAAGTTTATCCAGGAAAGTAATACTAAATAAACTAAAACTCATTCCTCTTTAAGAATCCTAATATAGATGTTAAGGTTCATGGTTACAAAGAATAACCAGGGTCACTCTTTTCAAAAGCTTATATTCTATATAATATTGTCCTATAACCATATGGACATTAGATTAATAGGAGATATTCAGATTTTGATAAATTAAGGGAATATTTGGTGAAAAATTATCCTGACTTCTATGTATTATTTGTTTTAATTGTAGATTCCACCTATTCCAAAGAAGGTATCATCAAGTACAACTCCTCTGACTGCTGATTATCGTCAAATATCATTAGAAAGTTTCATGAACCTAATAATAAAATCATTTTGGTTTGATCCTGTAGTGGATGCCTTTTTTAGTTGTTAAAATGAGAATGAACTTTCAAATAAATTAAAGCAATAAAAATAAAGAAACATTGATATTTCAACTATTGAAACATTGACTGGTCAAGTGGAATGTCAAATAAGTGCATAAATTGATAATTATTTTGTTCATCAACTTTAAGCATTAGATAAGGATAATGAATGTTATAGAAATATTAGAGAAATTTCTAAAAAAATACTGATAACTAACAAATAACTGAGTTAAGATTATAAATAATTGGGAGATTAATTTACTAATTTATTACTTAGAGCAAGAAATTAAAATGACCTAATTGCAGAAAAGGTTGATGATCAAGTATTTAAGAATCTGGCTGCAGTATGTTAAACATGGAGTAAGAAATAAGAAGACATTGGAAATATTATGACTAAGAACATTACTTATTTCTTCAAATATCAATGTTAAGTTTTAGATGCCTTAAAAGAGAAAATCAAGCTTAGAGAAGTAATGAGAGAGGAAACAGTTAAATAATTATAGAAAATTGATTCTAAAATTGATAAATAATTTAAGGACCTTACAGTAAATGATCCAATAAGCTAAAAACCAAAAGATTAATAATAAGCTTTAGTTGATAAAATAGCTAAGTAGAATTTATACCCAAAAGAAATGAAACAATATGAAACAATATAGGATAATTTTGGGTACACGAATAATAGCATATATTAATAAGTTTAATTTGCCATTAACTTAACACAGTAATAAACATCGTTAAGCTTTTATACAATGTTTTAGAAATTTGAAAAAGTGCACTTAGAGTTAATTAAGGACTTTGAATCATAGTTTTAGAAAACGTGATATATATTTAAATATGAAAACAAATGAATTTATAAATGAGGCAATTAGAAAGCATTTATTTGCAAATTGCAGATCTATTTCTGAATTCGAAAGACTAGATAAATTAGGAGAGGGAACGTATTTCAATTACTTAATTCAGTTATGGAACAGTTTATGCAGCAAAAGATAAAAAAACTAATTAAGTGGTTGCCATTAAAAAAGTTAAAATTCATGACAACAATGAAGGGTTTCCAATTACGTGTTTAAGAGAAATAAAGATATTACAAAGATTATCTGCTCATCCAAATGTAGTAAATTTGTTAGTAAAATTCATATACAATGTTAGGAAGTTGCAGTAGGACCAGCAAAAGATAGTATTCATTTAGTTTTTGAATATTGTGCAATAGATCTCGCCACATTGATAGATAATATGTTTATAGGTAAAATTTATTGGATCAAGAAAATTACACCTTTCGTGAAAATGAGATCAAATGCATTGTCTTACAGCTATTGAATGGGCTAGCTTACATTAATTCTAATTTTATTTTACATAGAGATATAAAATTATCTAATATGTTATTGACAACAGATGGAATTGTTAAAATTGCTGATTTTGGATTAGCAAGAGAATTTGGTAATTATTTTATTGATTATTAGAAGTGCCATAAAAAAAATATACTAATCCAGTTGTAACACTATGGTATAGAGCACCTGAATTACTATGTCAAATGAATACTTATAATACTGCAATTGATATATGGTCAGTGGGATGTGTTTTTGCTGAATTAATTAATAGGGGATTTCCAATTATGTAGGTTGAATATTATATATATTGTTAGGGTAAATCAGAAATTCATTAATTATAATTAATGTGTGAAGTATTGGGATATCCTTCACCTAATGTTTGGCCAGAATTACATAAATGTGGAAATAAAGCTATTTTGAAAGAATTAGAAAAATATTAATATTGTAGACCATCATTGCATAAATATGTCAAAGATGTATCACCTTAAGCATTGGAATTAATTTCAAGAATGTTGGCATGGGATCCAGAAGTAATAAATTATAATATTTAAAGAAACGTATAGGAGTTACAGAAAGTTTACTTCATTCTTACTTTTATACTAATCCAAGGCCATCAATGCCTGAAGAATTATAGTTTTTAAGATAATTAGAATAATTTAAAAAGAAATCTATTGATAAGAGTGAAAAAAAAGTTAAAATGAGATGATTTATATTGGATTATCATGCTTGTAAAAATATGATAAAAATTATAATAAATATAATAATTAATCATTTAATTTTACTTTGAGGTCTACTTGAAGAATAATTTACAGGTTCATCTGGACATTAATCTAATCCTTCTAATAAATTAACTTTAGGAGCTAACACATCATCTTTTCCATATAAATTTGATAAACGATATGTTTTCTCAAGAAATTCATCAAAGAAATTAGCATCCCATATTGATGCCCATTCATTTCTCTTTAAAGCTATCAAAGATGCACTCAATAAGATAGATGGATATATAAAAACACTTGATGGAAATGATATAGTTTGTACTACTGTAGTGGTAATCCAAATACAATACCCTATAATAAGTCCTAAGAGAGTAAAAAATGTGTAAGAGAAAGTTCTTTTGTTTTTATCAAATCTATATGTAAATCCAATAAATTATCCTGGTATAGCAATACTAAATAATGAAATCCATGCACAGCTACGATCAAATTATAATTAAATTAAAGGTAGTTATAATTCTAATGGACAATTTAAGGTTTTTAAAGTTAATGAATTATATGATTATTTTGTTCTAAATAGAACTAATGCAGCTGCTGTACCATCTAAAAGAACACAAATCAACATATATAAGTAAGCATACTTTAAATTCTTAAACTTAAATAATTTTGCAATTGTAGCCATAATAAAGATTGATAATAAATCACTAATATACCAAGCAGAAGTAATAAGATATAATGACATAAAGCCTCCAGCAAGTATGAATGATAATATTTCACATACTCTTACATTCAATATTATTTTTCTTTTCCACCATGAACCATCAGGGGACAAGCATAGTGCCTAATTATTATATTTAACTTACTTCATCAATAATAAATAGAGAGCAAGAAAATCCTAATACATAAGTTGTAATCTTAACTGTTAAACCTAGAGCTTCTACATTAAGGGAGTAAAAAACAAAAAAAAAGCCAATACAATAAATTATCAAATACATAAATGTTACAGTTCCATCTATAGATATCCCTTGAAATCTTCCTTTAGAGCTATTGTATGAAAATGACATAATTCTCGAAAATTTAGTAAGAAAACCCATTAAAAATATGCTTAAACCAATTAATATTACTAAACTCCAATCAAAAGTAACATAATTGTATTAATCATTACAAGTATAAGCAAATTAAAATGGTAGATTTTATGTTTTATTATCCTTATCTTAAAGAGTAACATTAACAGATATAAATCCCCAAGCTGTATTAGGATTTGATTCACTTTCTTATGAGCAATATTGTATTAACTAAAATGTTGTTGTGGAATTTGCTTTTAAGGTTCCATTTCCTGTTGAATTTTCTTTAGTAATTCTACTATATAATTAGGAATTGTACATAGAATCAGTATCACTTTCCTAAAATACACTTATATTGTAATCATCATCCCCTGTATTAGTTATGGTTAGAGTTTCTGAATCTTCAGCAGTAGTATTAGTTTTATCCTTATCTAATTAAATTAATTATGTTGGTGTGCAAGAGGTTCGTTTAAGAATCTTTGAAACATCGAATTCTTATTGTAATACTCCATCATCATATACAGTAAAATCTTCATTCGTATGTAACATTTAGATAGTGATAGGAGTACATTGGACTATTATGATTATTAAGAAAAAATTAAATATAATCATTATTATTTAACTTTTTTTATTGTTTTTTCTAGATAAAAGTCATGTTCTTTTTTTGATTAGTTCAATTCTAAATCAAGTTTCTTTTTTGATACTCTTCTTTCATAATTGAAGTTTTCATTCAAGTCCTCCCATGTAAATTTAGATAAATATTTTATTGACCACAAATAATCTGAATGTTATTTATGCTTTTATTGAACTATGTTTATTAGATTATGTTACTCATATTAGTTCCATTTAGAGATAGAGCTGCCATTTTAGCTACTTTTTTTTCTTTGAATTCAACCCATCCTTCTATGTAACTACGATTGCTTCCTGAACCTTTACTTTTGAAATAGACTCTTTCAATTCCATAAGGTTAAAGTAGTTCCCTGACTTTGCATATTTACATTTTTGGTGGTAAATTGCTAATGAAACATACTCCTCGATTATCGACTTTTTCCTCTTTCTGAATATCACTCATATAATTTAATTATAATCTAATTTCATGAAACAAATTAAATGAAATGAGTTCATAAAGTGAATTTACATTAGTTTAATCAACACATATTTTCCAAAAAAATAGATTGTTTTTTATATTATATAAAAATGGCCCAATTATTCAACTCAAAGGTCAGCATTATCACTAAAACAGAAATTAGATACGAGGGACACATCTATTAAATCAATCCCCAATAACAAACAATAGCATTAAAAGATGTAAGATCTTTCGGAACTGAAGGAAGAAGACCTGGTATTTTATTTAAATTATGTTAGAACATGAAATTCCCCCAAATCAATAGAGTTATGATATTATAGTTTTCAAGGCAGCTGAAATTAAAGAGTTGAAAACATTTGATGAAAACAAACCAGAAGAAAACAAATTAGAAACTAAATCAGAGCCCAATCCAAAACCACCAACTAGGTATTTTGTTAAAATATGTTTAAGTGTTCCATAATTTTAGCAACCAGAGAATAATTAAAGATAAGGAACAAATCCAAGAGCATTTGATTTTGATGAAATGTTAGAGAAGGCAAATGAAATTGAGAAAATAAAAAAGTAAGAAGTGAAACCTAAATACAATCCAACATCATTTTTTGATTCTCTTTCAACAAGTACTCAAAAACAGGATAGATAACCATAGCAAAGAAATCAAAATTAAATTGATACTGATACATTTGGCAATTTTTATAAATAAAGACAATACAATAATAATAATAATAATAATGGTTAAAGGAGAAACAACAATGGTACCTACAATAATAACAATAATTATCACAATAGAAGATAATAATAGAGAGTAGTGTATGTTGAAAAGTAAACTTAATAACCATCATAAGAACAATAATAATAATGATTATTATATATAGAAGAAAATTATCATTTTATTAAGTTTACAATTTTCTTACTAAAATATTCAATAGCATATTTATTTGAAGTTTTATCCTAAATACCTACAGTGCATATGATATTTTCAAGAATCTCTCTTATAATTACACTATTACCAGGTTTATCTATTTTTTCACTTTTTATACACATATTTGTAAGTATTGATAATAAATACATACCAGTTTCTTATACAGTTGGTACTGTATTTATATCTTCAATTCTAATTTTCCATAACCTCATATTTGATATTTTAGACAACTTATGAATGTAAGCCTATCTCCTTACCCAATAAATTAAATATTATAAATATCGATGTTATAAATCTTATCGCAATTAAATTTCGTTAAGGATTTCATTATCCCTTATATTCCAAGCTTTGAATATTTATTACAAAGAACTCACAGGTTAGGTTATTCTTTAGTTTAAAAATAATGTTTAATTGTGAAATGTTAAACATCTATCACACCGAAAGAATATTCTTCATCCTATTTAATTGGGAAATAAATTATATCGAAATTCGATAAATAATTCTCATTTTACCTTATGCATTCTTTTCCAGTTCTTTGTTCACAAATGATATCTTCAAAATCCTCCAAATACATAAAACCCTATCTTTAATTTTGAGATATGGAAAATTCCTCTAAAAATTTGCAATAAAGATTAGCGACTTCTCTTCTTACTTTGCCATACCGTAAATCATGGAGTGCATCTCTTGATACCTTATATATTTAATTTTACTTTTATACCATATTTCATTGCTACGAGATTGTCTTTTATGTTTTTGCAAATTCACCTGGTGGTAATTTATCACCTTTAGTTATTGGATCTAAAATAGTTGAATAATTATGCTATTAAATTTATTTTAATGCTTCAACTTTATTATCAGATACACTTAAACCTAAACCTGTAAAAAGTTATGAATTGAATCTTCCTTTTAAAATTTCAGATGCTATTTTAGTAATTAATTTTAACTAGACTAAAATAATAATTAGTTTTGTTTCATTAGGTCCATGTTTTAAAACTCTTCTTCTATGTCTTTATTTAATTTTTTCATCCTTATTTAAAATATCTCTGATGATAAGATATCATTATCATCTCCTTCTCCATTTAGTACTTTTAGATATGATATTCTTTCATTTAATTATTTCATTTATTCCTCTCTTTCTTGAATTGTTTTAGGTGTGGTGATTCTCATATTATTTTTTTTTATTTT
>JMSD01000015.1:374408-399423 GCA_000715435.1 Paramecium caudatum
AGAACAATAATAATAATGATTATTATATATAGAAGAAAATTATCATTCTATATTTACAAAAAATATCATTATTATTTATTTAATTTAATAATAATTTTCAATTTCTAATAATTTAGGCTCTTTTCTTTTCGATTTCTTTTTGTAATTTTTGTGTTAAACTTTTATCTTATTCACAATAATAATCTTAAAGTCCTGGATCTACGAGTTCATTTAATTCTCCGACTGTTAAAGGAGACATCATCTGCCAAATTATAGATTAACCACAGCCTTAATTTTATTTTGTCTTTTTTGGAGGATTTTATGTTTGTTCTTAGATTATTTATATATCATCAATAACATCACGGTTCCATATAATCTACCATCGTATTGGTGGTGATTGTATTGATTATTTATCATTATTTAATGTACTACACAAGAATGTGTCTTAATCACATCCTTAATCTTTCATCCAAATCAAACTGCAATGAGGACACTTTTTAATAAAATTGAAACAATGATTTTATTATTATCGCATTTTTTATTAAGCCTATTCGCGTATTTGTCTTAATTAGTTCTCTATTTCTTATTTTAACAATATGTGGAACAAAAATAAATTTGATTCTCTATTTTGTTCAATCAATTTATTGAAAAGTCCCCAATTATCCTTTTCAAATTGTGCTAATATTTTTTCTGCCAAATTTTTCGATTCCAGTGTTAGAATATGCATTACATCATTAATTGCAGGAGATGTTAGTGGGTATTGTTCTATGTAATGGCTAATTCCTCTGACTTTTTTACGAAATTATACTGAAAGTTCAAATCTCTGCTCTTCTAAATCTTGTTCCAAATCATCTGTAAATTCTGCCAAATCAAATTTAAGATAATCAGATTCTAATAAATCTACTTATTTTGGTTATGTATTTGCTAATTCTTTTAATATTAAATCACAAGTATAAGCTCCACTATCATCTTTTGATGAAAAAATAAATGATTTTATATTGAATTTTTCAAATCTATCTTTAATTTATTTCATATTATTTGCCTACTCTTTAATTTCTTGATTATCCCAATGAGTAACTAATATTGTTATAAGGTCTCTATATCGAGAAAAAGGAGCAATTATTCGCTTTAAAGCTTAAACCATGAACTCTATTCTTTCTAATTTGACAACTAATATAATTCTATTAATAGGTCGTTCAGTAAAAGCAGCCATAATTCCAGCTACATGATCAATTTTTTTAATAGATGCTCCAAATCCA
Organism: Paramecium caudatum; assembly: GCA_000715435.1. Classification (NCBI taxonomy): domain Eukaryota; phylum Ciliophora; class Oligohymenophorea; order Peniculida; family Parameciidae; genus Paramecium; species Paramecium caudatum. The sequence goes on from JMSD01000015.1 coordinate 375,647, forward strand.
GGTGTGCCTAACACTTTAAAAGGAACTTTTCCAAAGGCTGATTCTCCTAAGAATACGTTTAATGTACAGGATTCTCCTCCTGCCCTAGTCCCTTCTTTTGACCCAGTTATTCGATTATAAAGTGTAGTTTTACCACTACCAATTTGGCCCAAAAGGACTATCTATAAAGATGTCATGTTTTTAATTTATTATGAGTTTAGCTTATGATTCTCTGAATTAAAAGCGTAATTTTCTAATAGAAATCCTTAATAGAATTTACAAAAAAATTTTTGAATTAATATCCAATGGGGCGATATTCATAGCAAAATATTGATTAAAAAAAGTCAATTTTATTCATGAATTTATTAACTTATTTTTCTAATATTAAAATGAATTAAAAAAGAATAATAGTTGTCTAGCATTTTTAATTCTTTTAATTTAGGATATTATTATGTTGTACATAATTCAAGGAATAGCGATAGAAATAGTAATTCATTTTTTTAAGTATTTCTGGGGAAAAAAATATTGTTTGTGTATTATTCATTATTATTAACTATATACATATTCTTTCATAATAATTTTATGGTAAAATATTGCCAAAGTTGTAATACTTAAAAAGCATTTATGGTTAGACCAAAAACAGGAAACCTGATATGCTAAAATTGCTTTTTTTAAGCTTTTGAAGATGAAATCCACCACACAATAATCTCAAATAATATGTTCAAGCCAGGTGAAAAGATTGCAATTGGTGCATCAGGAGGAAAAGATTCAACAGTGTTAGTACACGTCATGGCACTATTAAATAAAAAATACAATTATGGATTACATTTATATTTGTTGTCAATTGATGAAGGAATTAAGGGATATCGTGATGATTCTTTGGAAACTGTGAAATAAAATCAAATTACATACGATTTAGAGTTAAAAATATTGTCTTACAAGGAGTTATTTGATTGGTCTATGGATGAGGTTGTAGCATAAATTGGGTTGAATAATAATTGCACTTATTGTGGTGTTTTCAGACGATAAGCTCTTGATAGAGGAGCTCTTCTTTTGGGTGTAGATAAAATCATTACAGGGCATAATGCTGATGACATGGCTGAAACTTTTCTTATGAACTTATTAAGAGGAGATGTTTTTAGATTACCTAAATCGACTGCTATAATTACAGGTGATGATGGAGATAATGGTATAGCAACATTACCTAGATGTAAACCATTTAAATACACATATGAAAAAGAAATAGTGATGTATGCTCACTATAAAAAATTAATTTATTTCAGTACAGAATGCACTTATTCACCAAATGCTTTTAGAGGACATGTGAGAGAACTAATTAAAAATTTAGAATCAATTAGGTATTAATAATTCTAATATGTAGACCAAGTGCTGTTATTGATTTAATTCATTCTTGTGAATAATTGGATGCTCCAAATTAAAATCAAAAGATCCCATAAAAATAATTATGTTAAAGGTGTAATTTACTATCTTCAAATAAGATATGTAAAGCATGTTCATTGTTAGAATAATTAAATTAAGGAAGAGCTAAATAAATTTTATAACTTTAAGAGTGATTATAAAATTAATATAAAATCACAAAAATGGATTATTGGCTATACTATTCATCTTTCTGTAATACATATATCCAAATATTAAAAATAAAATTGAGAACAATGAGGATAAGTATAAAGTGTAAGGTTCCCATTCTTTATAAATGATTTTAAATATAGAGAAAGTAGCATACATGAATAGAGCCATAGTAGATAATTTGTATGAGCTTAAAAAATATCTTGTATATTTAAAGATCATTTCTGCATTAGTCTGTTTAACTTCTACTAGATATCTAAAATTAGTAATTCATTTTACTTGAACTTATGAGTTAAACATTGTAAAATAGAGAGTAAAATGAGAAATATTGTATCTCCTAATAGAATAAGAGCTAGATATTCTTTATCAATTTGAGAAAATGAGGAATCAAATCCAAAATCTACATCAACCGTATCTGGCAATGCATCATATTAGTATATGAACTCATACATTGTATAAATGTACAAAGTAAGAGTTGAGAGATCAACAAATATTTCTGCCTTTGATATTTTTGGTCTTGTGTAAGAGATTGGAAGTATTTTATTAGGAGAACCTTAAATACTATATGAATCGATTGGATTCTTTATAGAGTTCATGTATGAGTTTTATCTTATTAAAACATAAGCAGTTGGTTGTTTTTCATTAGGAAGTTCAGTTTCAGTGATTTCTTTTTTTGATAATTATCTAGCTACTGATTTTGGTCCAAGGCTTTATTGCATATTTTATTAATGTATTTTAAACTTTTAACAATATTTGCATTGATTTGTGTTTCACTCTAATTTGATGATGATATTGATGTACATGCTGAAATAGAGAAGGTTAATATAAATATCTATTGTAGCTAAAACAAAGTTAATTCGGATCAACTATTCTAGAAACAGTACAAATTTAGTTATCAGGACCAGAACCTTTATAAAATTTGATAAACATGCTTTAAAATCTAAATGCTAATTTAGAAAAAGAATAAGAAAGAGATGATTCATTACATGAGCGATATTAAGGTCAATGTGAAAACGTATTTTGTTATTTTTTTACAGGACTTAAGCACCCTAGAGGATATCATCAATGAAGCTACAAGTACATCTAAATTGCTAAAGGGATAAATAGATTAATTAGAGCCTGATAAATAGGCAAAATTATCAGATCTAGCAAGAAAAGAAAATGAACTTAAAGAACTTAAAGCTGAATTAGAATATTAAACAGAAAAACGATAAGAAGAATAAACTAGATATGAGAAAACACTTGATAATTTGGAATAAGGATTATATGCTCTTAATGAAGCTAAAAAAATGTTCAATAGTTTTCTTAATGTTCTTATCAAAAATTAATAGAGATTTGGAAATAGTTTTGTCTAAGTTGAAGATAAAGATAAATTCTTAAGCAGGAATGATGATGATGAAGAGATTTCATTTGTAGACATAGCATAATAGATCAATAAAATAAAGCATAATGTAAAAGCAGAAGGAATCAATTTCTTGTTACATGGAATATCACATATTGTTAATTTAGTTGCAAAAGATCCATCTAAAGACTAAGAAATGATGAGTAGAAAAGTATTAGAAGTAATAGCTCAAGTTGATAATTGGATTGAAAAGTAAAGAATATATGAGGATTTATCAGAATAATAGAGAAAGGATGCATTTGGTGCTCTTGCATAAATGATTGAAGATTAAATCATTACATCACAACAAACTCTTACTACTTTATCAGGTATTCATTTAAAAATAATAAATTAGGGTAAATTGAATCACTTAACTCATAAATAACCAGTGCAAAAAATGAGAAAGCTGAAGTGGATGTTAAAATATAAACTAAGACTTCATAAAATGATGATAGAGATATTGAATGTAGAAATGAAGACTTAGACTATTAGAGTGGAAAAAATAAAAGAGATAAAGAAAGAGAAGAATTAGGTTTAATTTTAGATTTGGTAATAAATAAAATTGGTTTGCTCAAAAAGGAAATTTTATAAAAATGATATCATTAAATTTAACACATATTAATTTTTATGATGGAGATCGATGATTGGGAGAAGAGATCCGAACATACACCTTTATAAGTTCATATGATAGGTATAATGTATATTTAGTTAGCTGGGTGTTTGGCAGGATTAATTGAACACGTATCGATGCTCCCATTAGATAATGTTAAAGTAATAATACTTTAATCTAGACTCATTTATAAGTACTTCCTGAAGCAAAATTTTACAATACATTTGTTTCATTGAGGTAATGTTAATTTTTGAGATTTAGGAAACACGGAATAAAATAATATTTTAATGGATATGGTGCTGTTACTGCAGGATGTATGCCAGCTCATGCACTTTACTTTAGCAGTTATGAGGTTTTAATTTTTTGAATATTTTAGGCATTAAAAACTGTCATGAATGTTAATGATGAAAATCTTCATCCTACTGCATTTGCAATGATTGGAGCTATTTCAACATTATGGCATGATTTAATTATGGTTCCATTTGATGGTATTATTTAATATAAGTTAGTAATTAAATAAAGATAACAAATATCAGAAATGTGTTTTAGAAGAACATTAAAATCAATTATTAGAAATGAAGGATTTTCAGCTTTATTTAAGAGTTTTCCAATTACATATGTATTAATCAAAGTGAATTAGTTTATGACTGCTCCATATTAAGCAATATTTTTTGCAGCAAATGAAACCATTAAGACAATGGTTCATAAGAAAGCTGATCATAATTTTATATCACATTTTGGATGTGCAGCTTTAGCAGGAAGTGTTGCTGTATGTATTATTAATCCATTGGATGTTATTAAAACTAAGTTGCAAACATAAAGTTGTCATCTCAATTCATCATAAATCAAATATAAATCAATTTTAGGGACTATTAAAACAGTTATTGCAGAAGAAGGATATCTTGGATTCTATAAAGGTTTATTACCAAGACTTTGTATATAAACACTTTCTGGAGCCACTGCATGGGCAAGCTATGAATTTATTAAAAATTATCTCCTTCCTTAAAGTGTTAATTGATATTTATTTAATAAAAGATTATTTATATATCAATAAAATAATTAAAGTAATAATTCAATTTTCCTATTTTTCTATTAAAACAAAATTCTATTAAATCTATTCTTAATGCTTCAAAACCTTCATTTCTCTCTAATCAAAGCTAAAATATTAATAATAATGCAAGTAGTTCTTATGGGAGAGCTTGGAAGTGGAAAAACAACTCTACACAAAAAGAGGAGCAAAATACGTTAATATAGCAAAAAAGAAACGAATTTCTTAAAGAATAGGTGAAAATTTTGGAATAAGAGAACGTTGATCTTGAAAAATAGATTTTTGAAACTTAATAAAGAATTTACAAAAACAGATCTTCAATATTAGATTTAAAAAATGAAATTCGAAAGATAGACTGGGAAGAAAGCGAACTATTATTAAAATAGAATTCCACTTTCTCAACATATTCTAAAGAATAGTTATTAAATGTAACAACGAACACTTAATACTTAAATTAAAATAATTCCAATAAATTAGAAAAGACATCTTTTAGTGGACCTAATAATTTAAAAAAGGAAGATGAGTTTTTTAGTGATCTAGCAGGTGAAACTTTACTCACCTAAAATTTCAATACTCAAATACAAAGCTATAATTAGGATATTAATTAATAAAAAAAGAATAATTTAGTTCATGATGCATCATAATTTCAAGAAACTTAACGAAGTTATGGTTCAGGAAAAAAGAAAAAAAATTATTGACTATTGATTTATGTTAATAGATTCAAGGATCCATTAAATTTTAATTTCCTAAAGTTGCTAATCCCATTAATTTTATAATAAATTGCAATATATTATAAAATATAATAATTATGTTTGTATTTAAAGTACTAAAATAATATCATCAAATTTAATAATATATAATTTAATAATTTATATTGAATTCATAATGTTACTATTCTTTTTTTTTGTTCCTCTATTTTATTTTATAATTGTTTTAAGCATAATTCTTAGCTCTATTGTAATTGAATTTTCCATTCTTTATTTTTTTCAAAAGAGCAATCAATATTTTCAGAACCAACTACTTTTAAGTATTCTGCTTCAGCTTATTTATTATTTTAAAATTTCCTTTTTACATCAGAAAACAAATTTTGGAGTTCCTATTCTAAACATTGTATTAATCTTTTATGTACTGTAAACTTTTCCTACTATTCTAAACTAATCAGAAAACTATTGTTTTTAAGTTCAAAGGTTTCCAAATACTCTCTTGATTTATTTTTCAGTTCTACCAATATATTACATAAGATTGAAATCCCTTAAGGTGTTTATGGAGAATGATTTTGAAGCTGTTCACGAAAAGGTTTCATTAGTTTTCTTAATCCTAATACAAGTTAAAATATCAAGTCTTCTAACTAAAATTCTAACTCTTCATTTATTTCTTCTAAATCAAATAAATATAAAATATCTGAAGGATTGAATTTTAACTATTCTGCCCTAGAGTTTCTTATCTCTTAAAGTATATTATCACATATTGAGTTTCCAGAGTCATTTTAAGATGTAAAAATAATTGAATTACAATTCATTTTTGAAAACAATTATATTACCTCCTATTTAAATTATAAGTCCTATATCTAATCCATGTGTGTCACTGCTACTGTCACTAGATGCAGGTAATTTTTAACAGGTTTAATTACAGAGATAAAGTTTTTTTTCATACAGTCAATCCTGGCAGCTTTGAGAGTGATGATAATTCTACTCACAGGCCTTTCAGTGAGGGCAACTATTATTCCTGCGGCACTGCCCGCTTTATGATCCACTGTGAATGATCCAGGTGAGTCAACAAGGTTAAATTAAAAATTTCCATAGGCTGATATTTTTTACTAGACATAATTAGTAGTTAAATGTCCTCCAGGTCTTGCTAATTAATTTGAATTTGTTATTTTATTAAAAAGAGTTGTCTTTCCCGATCCGATCCATCCAACTAATACAACTTACATGATATTTAATTTATTAATGGCGGATGATTGGTTTTAAACATGCCTAATAGAATTAGTTAATTCTAATACAATCAAATCATTTATTATTATATTTTAATAAATATTATTATCATAATACCTCTGAACTGGGAAATATTTAAGTAATAAATTGAAAATGGGGAAAACATAACCCTGACTGATATCATTAAAAGTTATGAATAAATTAAATTAGAAATATAAATTTAATTTTGTATTTACTACTACTTTTTTGGAATTTTTTATTGAAAATTGTCCCCTTTCGAGTAGTAGGTTATATCAAATCAGTAGTTTTTTGTATTTAACATATAATTTTTAAGTTTTCATATATTAAAATAACCTATCCAAAATAATGATTACATGTTATAAAATATATTTATTGATAATTTAAAATCCTTTCAACCCTTCTAACCTAGTTTTCATTCATTTTTATTATTTCTCAATTATAATTATTAATCACTTAATAACAGAATATTAATTAATTAATGAGTTCAAATGCAACTGCTGAGAGATTGAAACATGTATAGGAATTACGTAAAGCACATTTCTATTTTGGTTTTGATGGGGATACAAATCATTAATCTGTAGCAAAATAACCAATGGCTGTATAAAAAAGTGCAAAAGTACGTCCAATGACATCAGTTGTTGAAAGAGATTAATAGAAATAATAAGCAATACAACCACCTAAATTACAATAAAATCATTTTCATTTAGGAGATGATAAAACAAAATTAGAATCAATATAAAAATCAGATTATTAAAGACCATATAGTGCAGCAGTTGCTAAATTAAGTGATGAAACAAAAAAAGATTTAAGATCACATCATTTTTAATTAGGATTTCATGATTGTAATAAACCAACAGAATATGAATAAAACTTTTCTAATTAAGTATCAACATTTAAAAAAGCAGATAATGCTGATTTACGTAAACATCATCATGATTTTGGTGATACAAATAATTATTATTCAAGTATATATGATACTATTCATAATAAATAATATGATAAATCATCATTAGGATAAGGATATACAAAAGAAAGAATGGCTGAAATGAATGTATAATTAAGAAAAACAAATTTAGTATTAGGAAGAGATGGAACTACATATACAACATAAAATTAAGCAATATTCTCTAAACCACCTTTATAATAAAATTTTTAATCATAGTAGGCACGTAATTCACATATTCAAATGGGAACAGATAGAGTAGAGTATAGTTCTTAGGCAAAGGCATCACATACAGGAGCTGCTGGTGAATAATCAAATTTAAATGATGCTTAATTGAAGGATTTGAGGGCAACTCATTTTAATGTAGGAAATGACATCTTACATTATTAATCTGCATATAAATAATAATTTTCAGAAAGGAATGTAAGTTAAGAGAGACCAGTAAATCCATAATTATAGAGTAATCACTTTGATTTGAAAGATGAGGTAGTAAAACCAACAGTTGATGAACATTATAAGAGCACATATAATTAATAATATAGTGATAAACATAATAAAGAGTTATGCCAATAGTAGATAATTCAAAGAATATTATGATTGGAAATGATAAACTTAGTTATTAAAGTGAAGCTTAGGCTAGATTTAGGGATTTTCATTCAAAACCTGGAAGATTATAAGATGATGTATAAGCTGATTTAAGAAAACATCATTTTTAATTTGGAGCAGATAATGAACCATTAGAATCATGTGCAAAAGCACATTATAAGGATCCACATGGTTAACCAGGAAAAATGGATGCAGAAATGAAGAAAGTATAGTTATATATAATTTATAGGATCTTAGATCACATCATTTTAAATTAGGATTTAATAATAATGATTATTATACTCATTAAAAAGAATTTGGATCAAAATAAGGACCACCAAATAAATTACCACCTGAAATGGCATAAAGAATAAGACAGAGTTCATATTAGAATTGATTATATATTTTGATTGATATGTATCAAATTCTTCTTCTTTACACCACTAGTGACTCGAGACTATTTGCATCTCTCTATTGAAGTAATGATTCTATCTGCATAAATGATTAATTGTCCTCAGCTATTAAATAATATAAATAATAAATTACTGTCATCATAGTCCAAACAGAAGCATACTCTAGATGGGTTAATTCCCAATTCAGGAACATGTCCAGAGGCTAATTGGGCTAAATATTCAGAGATGGCACATAGAATATCTGCAGCATTTTCTTTGGTAACTTCAATTGTAGCTTCACATCTTAATATTAAATTAATAAATACTCTTTAACTGCTGGAACTTATGGTTCTGATGGAACATCTTTTGGTTCTTCTGGTTTTGGAACTGGTTTAACTTCATCAGGGATGACTGGTTCATCTGGAATAACTGGTTTAGGTTCTTCTGGTTCAACAGATTCTTCTGGTTATTCTTCTTCTGGTTCAACTGGTTCTTCTGGTTATTCTTCTTCTGGATTAACTGGTTCTTCTCCTTCTTCAAATGTTTCTTCTTCTTCTGGAGTGGGTGGGACTTCTGGTTCTTCTTCTTCTGGAACTGGTTCTTCTGGTTCCTCTTCAAATTCAAGTTCTTCGAATTCTTCTGGAGTTTCAGGTTCAGGAGGAATAACATCAGGATCTGGAACAACATCAGGTGGTGGTGGAATATATCCAAATGGTTCAGTAAATGGTTCTAATTCGAATGCTCCATCACAAGCATTAACATGGAAATTATAGAAATTACCACTATATGCTGGATAAATACCATCTTAACCAATATGTAATACTTTTTCTGGTACAACAAAATGATTAATATCCTTGAATTCAAGTTTCACTTCATGAGATGCAAATTTAACCAAAACATATGCTTCTCTTTCATATCTATTATAACCAAAGTAAATATAATGCCAATTAGTTAATTAATCTTCATATGGAACAGTTTACCATAAATTAGGATTACCTTCACCAGTAAGTGTTGTATATGTATAAGTAGTAAATTAAAGTGTAGATCTAACCATTTCACTACCAACATATAATGCTAAATCTCTATCACCAAGTACTGCATCTTCACTAGCAACTTAATTAATTGATAATCTAAATGCTGTATGCCATACTTCTTAATCAGCAATTTCTGACCATTTAAACCATCCTGAAATAGAATATTAATCTCCCCAATTACTAACTGTTACTTTTTATTCTTCACCATCTTCTTAATTTCCAAAGAATTCAAATTCACCAAAATTTTCAAATGCTCTTTCACATTCTTCTTCTGGAGCTGGATTACATGCTTTAACATATTATTCATATTATTTCAATGAACCAATATATACTTAACCTGAAACAGCATAATGTCCATATGTTTATCCTTAGAATGAAGGATGTTTTCCATCTGAACCACCAACTTAGAAATGTAATGAATCAACTTAATTTTAATTTGAAGCAGTTTATCTAATTTAAGGTTATTCTTCAAAATATTATACAACACATGTTGTTTATCCATTACCATAACTAATATATGCAAATCCCCAATCACCTTCTACATCATCAAATTCAACATTAACATGTTCTTCACCATCACCATTAGCTGTTACACATTATAAACCTTCATATGTTAAATATAATCCTAAAACTGTTCTTCCTTCATGACTTAAACTTGCTAAATGGAATTTATTTCCATTTGCATTTTCTGGATATCTTTATAACCATTTGAAATAAATTCCAAATCCATAATCTCCAGTTACTGAAATATCTGCAACAACATCGCTTGCTTCTTATGTTGCTACAAAACTTGAAATTTCTTTTGATTCTGCTGAAACACATTCTTAAGGTACTGCATCTGGATCTGTTGGTTTTTCAACATCACCTTCTTCATAGGTTTCTTCACCTTCTGGTACTGGTTCATCAACATGTGGTTTAGGGGGAGTAACTGTACCTTCTTCTGTCAATTCTTCTCCTTCCTCAGGTACAACTGGTACTTCTGGTTCTGGTGGTGTAACACCTTCTTCACCTTCTTCACCTTCTTCAGGTACTTCTGGTTCTACTGGAACTTCACCTTCTTCTTCAGGTGTTTCTTCTTCATGATAAAGATGTAATTCTTCTTATGGTTCTGGTTCAACTCCTTCTTCTTCAGCTCCTGGTTCTGGGGTAACGGGTGGTTCAACTGGTTCTTCACCTTCTTCAGTTGGTGGAACAACATCTTCTGGATTATCTTCTTCTGGTTCTGTTGGTGGTACATCAGTTTCTTCTTCTGGAACTGTTGTCTCTTCTCCTGGGACTTCCCATTCTTCTTCTTATACTTCAACTTCTTCTGGAGATTCTTCTGTATTTGGATTAACTGGTGGTTCTTCAATAACTCCATCTTCTTCTTCAGGATTAGGTGGTTCTGGTGTTGTTTCTTCTGGTTCATCAGTTGTTTCTTCTGGTGTTTCTGGTGTTTCAGGTGGTACTTCTGGATCAGTTGGTGGAACATCTGGTGTACCTTCTTCTTCTGGTGTAGTGACTTCTTCTTCTTCTGAAGGTGGTACATCAACTAAATCTTCTGGGATATCTGGAATTGGAACATCTGGTTATTCATCGCAAGTTGGTTGACATGCTTGTTGGCATCCTGATTAAATAATCTTAAGATCATCTATCTTTCCTTTAACTTTGATGACAGTAACAGGAGATTGTTAACATTATTAATGTACTTGGCCCATTTATTTAATTAGATAAGCACAGAGTTTCATGAGTGTTTCAGTGCATTCTTTTCTTTCATTTTTATCTAAAATTAGAATATTAAGTACCATGACTCTAGAGACCCTACAACTTGCCCTTTAACTCTGACAAGACGGGTGGTGCAATCAAATCCAAATCTTGCAATTTTTCTACAAGTTTTTCGTATTTCTTATGTTTGATCATATGCTTCATTTGTGTGAGTGTTTCGATATGATGAGGAATTCGATCTTTATTTTCTAGCACATGCTACCACTGTGTAAGTGTTGACTCTAATTCTTCAAAATGTGATCTAGGAGTCTAACAGTTGAGTTGGGAAGTGTCGAGTGCGTCCACTTCAGCCAATGTGTGAGACATTAACGATGTCTCAAAATTTAAGGCGGTGGCACTGAGGAGCAGCACCAAAAGCAAATGTACTCTCATTTAATATATTATATTCAAAACGGATTTTCAATAAATGAATTAATAAATCACTGTTTATAATGTCTTCTTTCGCAATCTCGATTTCCTCTAGAACTTTGTATTCTATAGGAAATTGAATCCTGAAAAGAGGCAACGTCTAGTGTAATTATGGCGTCGTGTCTTTCTTGCCTCATACTTTATTGGGATCATGCGTTCATTTTAAAATAGAGTGAAAATATATGGAGCAATAAGATAAGATGATCATATGGATTTAATTGAAGATGAAGTTTTTAAATCAAACTAAGAAGAAAAGAAAATGTGGGTATTATACCCTGATGAATAATTTAAAACTGTTTGGAATATGTTACTAATATTTTTATTGCTAATGACAGCAGTGATCACTCCATTTAAAGTTTGTTTTGTAAATTTTTAATAATATATTAGATTGATAATGGTAATATTGGATTTTGGTTATGGGTAGATATAGTATTTGATGTACTTTTCTTTTTAGACATATTGATTAATTTTATGAGTGCTTATTATGATGAAGAATAAAGAATAGTTGATAATTATACATTAATAGCAAAATAATATGTGTCAGGATGGTTTACAGTTGATGTGATTGCAGTACTTCCAATCACATATTTTTTGGATGATAGCACAGATACTCCTGCACTCAGATATAATAAATTATTGCGTCTGGTCAGATTACCACGTCTTTATAGACTTGTTCGTTTGCTTAAGATTTCTAAGGCAAATCTGAACATCAAGAATAAAACTTAAACAGCAAGGATTCTATCTTATTTAGGAATTAATGAAGGAATTATTAAAGGATTAATTTTGCTTGGAAAAATATTACTAATAAATCATTTAGTTGCATGTTTTTGGTATTTCATTGCTAAATTCAATGAATTTGATGGTGACACATGGGTATCATAAGCAAATCTTGATGAAGCATCACTTTATAATAAATATATTGCTGCATTTGAATGGAGTTTACAAACTTTGACTACTGTTGGATATGGTGATATTAAGGCCACAACTATTGAAGAACGTGTATTTGCTATACTTTGGATGATATTTGGAACTGGTTTCTTTTCTTATACTTTGGGTAAATTATCATCTATTCTTGAAAATGTTGATAAAAAGTGGGTAGATTTTGAAAGAAGGATGCATTTATTTAATGATTTCTCTGTCAGAGTTAAATTACCATATGCACTCAAATGTAAAGTACATAAGTACTATAGAAATAATTACTTAAAAAATGTTTATTCATCTTTAGATCCAAAAAAACTTATTCAAGAATTACCCTCATAAATCCGTAATGAATTACTTATGATTTGTTATAAATATCTAATTGAAAGTGTGTCATTGTTTAAAATTGATAATAACTTTACTGCAACAATACTACCTCACCTTAATTTCTTAGAAGTTCATCCTGGAGAAATTATTTATAGATAAGATGATCCACCTACTGAGTTTATTTTATTGAAAAAGGTAAAGTTAATTTTGTTACACATGATAAATATACACTTATTACATTACTTGAAGCATCATTCTTTGGTGAAATTGAGGCATTTGAAGATATTAATAGAGAATACTTTGCAATAGCTAAAGAACCAACTAATTTGTAATTGATAATATTATTTAGATTCTTTTGTTCTTATGAAATATTTCGTAATTTGCTTAAAGAATTTCCAACTGTTGCATCTGAAGTTAAAATAATTTATGATAAGAGAAAGTCAAAATATAAAACATGTTTATACATGATTGAATTGTAGAGAAAACGTAATTCAAGTTCAGATCCTAAAGAAGTAAATTCTAATAAATAATAATTTAGGAACTTCAAAATAGTACATAATATTATTTGGGATTAATTGCATAATATGAAGAAGAATAGAATAGACTAAATTCAACAAAAGGATTATTGAATACAAAGAAAAGAAATGTGTTAGATTAGTTTTCATTCAAGAAGAAGCAGCAGAAGATGTCGGTATTTCAAACTCTGAAATGATATTAATTAATTATGAAACAGCTCAAGAAATTGGTGCTGCACTTTGATCTAAACAAGACCATTATTCTTGCAGATTCCCATTATCCACAATAGACTAAGGAAGAATGTGTATAATACTCATACTATTCTAGTTACAAGAAATCTTAGTCGGATATGCATGGGGTAAATTGGAATAAAGAGATGAGAAATCTCCTGTTTTATGGAAGTTGTTGACAAACAATTTTACACCCATAAGACCTGCTGAAGATATGATAAGTTATAAAGAATACATTTGTTAATAATTCCCACTTAAAACTGAGGGAGATCCATTAGATGTTAAAGAGTACAATGCAAGTGCAATGTATGTAAATTCAATATTTAGAGAACAACGCAAATAACTCTATTTTTAATTTGTTAAATTGGGATAACCATGTATGAAATTGAAACCAGAATATGATCGTATTGTCAAATTAATTGTAATTCATTTCAAATTATTTAGACTCTTCCTAAAGCTGTAATTGAAGAATTAAAATAATAGGCAGAAGAGTTTGGATTTTTGACTGATGAAGAAATTAAATCAAGAAATCTTTCATAACTATTAGCTGATAGAGATATGCTTAATAACATATTTGCAGACAATAAATACTAATTGTTACCTAATTTTTACAAAACAATCATAAATTTAAAAAAGTAGAAACGTGAATTTGCAATTGTATTCAGACCTTTTGGAACAGACCCAAAAAATATTTTAAGGGAATTTAATAAATTTTGTATAGGAGAACATCCTTGTTTTAGTGGTAGAAATAATACTCCAATTGTTAAATTTGATGGATCTAAAGGAACTAAAAATTATGTTATACTTGATAAATAATGTGGATTGGTTTATAGACCATAAAAATAGCTAGTAACAGGTACATTAAGAAGAACAGATAAACCATAATTAGAAGATGGATATGAAAAAGAATTAGAAGAAGAATAAGTATAATTTTATAATGAAACATAAATGTTATTAAAGGTAATGGAATCATTAAAGGAAAGTTGTGGATTATGTTATGTAGATGATTATTAATATTATGCTTCTAATCCTGGAGAATCATAAGCTAAACAATTATATGTAGATTAATAAGATGCAGATACATTACATATATTTTTTGATGATGGAATTTAAGAGTATAAATAAATTATATAATAGAAATGAAAATAATTTAGTTCAAGTTATTGATTGTGTAACATTAGAACCATTAAGTCGTAAAAAATGTTTGAATAAATATTTGGTTCATGTTGATATACTTGATGTTATTAAAGACCCTGATTATTTTATTAAACAAATAGATATTTGTGAAAAGAGTAGAAATGAAGAAATTGAAAGAATAGAAAAAGGAATTCCTGAAGAATAAACAGAAGCACCAAAGAAAACAGAATGGGAATTATTAGAAGAGAGTTCAGATGCTGATTATTTAAGGAAGACAATTTTACCATTATTATTACCAGCTCTTCATCTTGTGGATATTGAAAGACCAAAAGATCCACTTGAATTTATAGCCATGTATTGTCTAAAAAATAAGGATATGGTTAAAATTCCATAAGCGCCAGAATAGTAAGAATGATTTCATTTACATAACATATATCAAATCTAAATTACTAAATATTAGTTTCCTTATATTTTTACTATTATTGGTTCTTCATAATATCTACAATCATATTTACTATATTTCTAATCATTTATTAATAATTCATCATCTAAATTTATTATAATAAGATATTTAAAATCTTTATTTTCTATAATTTGATTACCAGAATATATTTATATTTTGTAATAGTTCTTATTTGTGATAACTTAATCATTAGAGTATATTTATTAAATTGTTTCTCTTTCTTCTATTATATTTTATACAAATATTTGTATTATTTCACTAACATCTTCATGACTATTACTATCTCTATGCCATGGATGATTATTTCCACTAATATATTATATTGCTTATCCTTCCTTAAATTATTAATTTTCCCCTATAATGCTACAATCAATATTATATATACTTATCCTATCTATATCTACCCTTTATGACATATGTAATTATATCCATATTTGGATGTTCACTTTACTTTAATTGTTCTGTAGGAGGTAATCTCCATGCTACTATACTTATTGGTAATTGATGTCTTGGATCACAGATCTCACCAAAATTAAAGTAATATCTAGCTTCAAATCCACATCTATGAAATGTTTATGGTTTAAGAGTGTGTTATTTTGGTGCAAATTGTTAAACTAAATTTTAGAACATAATTATGTTTTTAATTGCTATTCTAACATTAGTGTAATGCAAATCAATAGCATTCATAAGACATGGTATTCGATCACCAAATGATTACAATAATTTAGATAAATAATTGTGGGGTTCATTTCCACCAGGGTTTCTCACTCAAAAAGGGTTTGATTAAGTTAAATAGATGGCTTCTAATAATTTTACTCATAATTGTAAATATGAAGACTTTCGAATGGTATCATCAGTTAAATAGAGAGTGATGCAATCTGTTGTTGCATTTATAATGGGACTTTGTCCAAATAACTATGAAGATATCTTAATGTAATATTTCAAAGACTATTATCAATAATATTCAACTAACTAGACAAATTTTGAATAAATAATAGCATCTTAGTTTAAGGATCCTTTTTCACTAAATTTTGACTATTTTACCATGAAACCAGATTTCCTCTTTCATGGTCACAAAAGTGAATAATGTCCTCTTATAGATGTGTTGGATGACGCACTTTATAGTAGTGCAGAATACGAAGAAATTAATTAACATTTTAGATAACATTAATAATATGAAAGTGTACTTAAATAATATTAGCTATGTATTGCAAATAATTAAACTTATAATTTAACAATTACATAAATTAAGAAATTCTATTCATCTATTTTGTGCAATGAGGCAGAAGGGATTTATAATTATAATTTATCTTAATAACAACAAGATTATTTGATGAATATATTTAAATTTTAATACTATGGGATAGATTATTCTTAGCCACTCCAATAATAATCATCATTATCCTATATTTTAAAATGGTTATTTGAAGAATTATATACAGAAAGTGAATGGAGTTTTTATTATGGTCATGATGATAATTAATATGCTCTCCTTTCTGCAATTACTGATGAACATCATTATGTGAAATTTGCTGGTAGGCTGGTATTTACACTAATAAATGATAAATTAAATGTATTTCTTGATGACAGACTTTTAGTGACTAAGTTTTGTGAATTGGGAGTAGATTGTCCAATTGATTTAGCTATAAAATACTTGAATCGTTATATTAATGTAAATTTAGAAAGAGATTGTTAATTGATTAAATGATATATACATTCAATTATTCTATTAATACCTGAACTGACACTTTACACATTCATAAAATACTGTTGATCCTTCATCAGCTGAACGTAATTATGCAGTCCAAAAATACATTTCAGAATGACCACATTCAGGACATGTTTACTTAATAGTTGCTCTATGTTCTCTTTATGCTAAGGGTCCTTATGTTTATAACCATGTTTTAGGTTCCATTTTGATTGTGGTAATAATGTATTTTGGCTAATAATCATGAATAGAGCACTTCTATACACATACATATTACCTTATATCCACATCTATTACATTCAATAATATCCATAACTTCTGGAAGTTCTAGAATGTAATGGCACTATGGACAAAAGTCAGCAGCACTATCTAAATTCATTATTTTTAATTGTGTTTTAATATTCAATGCGAGGATAGGTATCAAATTTTCTATTGTCAAGCTTCTATGGGGATTCGTGTATAAAACACGTTACAACTTTAAAAGTATTCAATTCTCTAATAATAGAACCTATATTTAAGTTTTTGTAAAGTCCATTTCAACTTACACCCTAAGATCTAGTCAAAAAATCCAATAACATTCCAGATACTAAGTTTGACTTCAAGCCATACCTTACACCAGATGCAACTTTCATGATGAATTAACAAAACATATAAACTTTGCGTCTACTTTAAAAGGACTATGCTTCAGATCCATCAAACCCAGATAAAGCCTACAAGTATGTTCGTGAATTGAATCGTATGCAAATGTATGAAGATGCTTTAAAGGTGTTTAAGCAATCAGGTAAATTTACATACTATTAAAGTATTTTAAGAAAATGCTAATTCCAAACAACATTAACTTCTTTAAGAATAATATGGGATTGCAGCAAGTAACCTAAAGTCCAGTTAGTATGCAGATAAACGACGTTCTTTACTTTTGCCAGGCATGATTCAATTGGTCATCACTGCAGCAATCCTCTATTAAATGTTGTACTTCTTTTAACCAGGTCAGTCAAAGCCAAAAAATGATAAAAATCCAAAGGACACTCCAGAATAGGGAGCAGGACGAATTGATAGATTCTACAATATTTTACGCAATAATCAGACTGTTTCAGAGGAGCGCAACATTCCCACAAGATTCAGTGATGTATTGGGAATAGATGAATTTAAAGAAGAGTTGGAGGAAATTGTTGAATTTCTTAAGAATCCCAAGAAATACACTGATTCTGGTGCCAAATTACCAAAGGGAATTTTATTGGTAGGACCTCCTGGTACTGGTAAAACACTGTTGGCAAGAGCATTGGCTGGAGAAGCAGGATGTGCTTTCTTTTATAAGAGTGGATCAGAATTTGATGAAATGTTTGTAGGAGTTGGTGCATCTAGAGTGAGAGATATTTTTAAGGCAGCAAGACAAAAGGCACCAGCAATTATTTTTATCGATGAAATAGATAGTATTGGTGGAAGAAGAAGAGCATAAGATCCAGGATATTCAAGAGATACTATTAATTAAATTTTAACAGAGATGGATGGTTTTAAATAGACTGAAAGTGTAATAGTAATAGGAGCAACTAATTTTGAATAAGTATATTAATTTATATGAATTTAAGGTATTAGATCCAGCATTAAAGAGACCTGGTAGATTTGATAAAATGATACATGTACCATTACCAGATGTAAAGGGAAGAGAATCTATATTTTAATATTATTTATAGAGAATTAAATTTGATAAAGTTAAAGTACATCCATCAAATTTGGCTCGTTAAACAAGTGGATTTAGTGGAGCAGATATTTAAAATATGGTTAATGTAGCAATACTTAATGCAATAAAACATGATAGACAAACAGCTACTTATGAAGATTTTGAATTCGCTATTGATAGAATAGCTATGGGAGTAGGAAGAAAGAGTTTACATGTAAGTGATAAAGAAAAATTAATGACTGCATATCATGAAGGTGGACATGCACTTACTAGTTTATTAACTGATGGAGCTATGCCATTACATAAAGTTACTATATTACCAAGAGGTGGTGCTTTAGGATTTGTATTACTTTATTTATATTAATAGACATCTATGTTACCAGAAAAAGATTAATTAAATTATACTCGTAAAGGAATAATAGCATCAATAGATGTAGCAATGGGAGGTAGAGCTGCTGAAGATTTATTTCTTGGTAAAGATGATATTACAAGTGGATGTAGTAATGATTTAGCAAAAGCAACAGATTTAGCATATATGTTTGTAAAATAATTAGGAATGGATGATAAAATATCATTGATATCAGTATAAAGTGATAGAGTTAAAACTAGTGATTAATTTGATTATATGGTAGACATGGAAGTTAAAAAGATGTTAGAAGTATATTATGTATTTATTATTTAAGGAATCATACAATAGAGTCAAAACATTGTTAAAGACTAATGAACAAAAACTAAAGGACTTAGCAACAGAGTTAGTGAAGAAAGAAACATTGTCTGCAGAAGATATAAAGAAACTATTGAGTATCAAGTGATTTATTTTGGTTTATTAATACTTGATCAACCATATTTAAAATTAATGGCAGAAGAAGATACTACTGTGGTGAAGGAAATACACGATTCACTCTTCAGAGATGAGGAAAAAATGGAAGAGTCAGCCAATGTTGCTTACTTACTTACCTTAGGCATCTTGCTTGGACTTGCATTAAGGGAGTTGAATAAGAAAACTAAGTATATTACATTAAATATATAGGTTACCTTATTCTCCAATGGTTTTGGCATGTGGTCTTCTTATTGGATTATTGTAAAGTAGTCTAGGATATTTGGGAGAGAGTGCTAATATTCTTAGTCATATGCATCCCCATTTAATAGTATATGTGTTTATTCCTGTATTACTTTTTGAATCAGCTTTTAATTGTGATTGGTATGTCTTCAAGTATTAGATGGTCAACATTCTATTACTTGCAGGTCCTGGTGTTGGATGGGTATTTTTTATTTATATTTTTAGGGAGCCATACTTTTAGGAATAGTCTTTAAGTTATTCTTATTTTATAGTGATGAAGATATGAATTGGTACTAAGCATTCACACTGGGATCAGTATTATCAGCTACTGATCCAGTAGCAGTTGTTGCTTTACTTAAAGAATTGGGGGCCAGTGCAGCATTTAATCATCTTATTGAAGGTGAAGCATTACTAAATGATGGAGTGGCTATGGTGTTTTTCATTTTCTTTAATAAATTATCTAAAGCAGCAGATGGTATTGGAGGAGGCGTAACTGTTGGAGGAGTGATGCTTAACTTTTTTAGAAATTCTATAGTCGGCCCTATTTTAGGAGTTGTCGTTGGATTTTTTGGTGCATTGTGGGCTAGAAGAATAGTAGGAGATGATGTAGAAGTTGGATGGTTAACATTTGTATTCACATATTTAACATTTTATTGGGCAGAATTTTGTTTTTTTAAAACAAGTGGACTTTTAGCTGTGGTTTCATTAGGTCTTTTTTGGAGTGCATTTGGAAAAACTAGAATTCGATCAGAAAGTGAACATGCAGTTCACACTGTGTGGAGTTTTGTTTAATATTTTTGCGATACAACAGTATTTTTATTAGTTGGTATGATTGTTGGAACTGAAGTAATAGAAGAGAATTATATTCATGCATCAGATTATTTTAGAATGATAATCTTTTATTTCTTTATGATTATTTGCAGATACTTAATGGTTATTTCATTTTGGCCATTACTTAAAAAATATGGATATCCTATGTCACAACCAGAATTAATAGTATTTGTATATGGTGGTTTAAGAGGAGCACTAGGATTAACACTTTCATTAATGGTTGGTTGTGATTAAGATTTACCTCCAAGATTTAGACATTTATCAGTATTTTTCACTGCTGGAATGGCTGCATTAACTAATTTAGTTAATGGTACTACATGTAAAGCACTTGTAAATTATTTAAATATGATTGAAAATCCAGTGATTAAAAAGAAAGTTTATAAAAGATATCTTACTGATATGATTGTAAATTCAGAAGATACAATTAAAGAATTAGAAGATGATGATCATTATGCTATGGCTGATTGGAATTAAGTTAAAGCATTAGTTGGTTCATAATAATATTTGGCTGAAGTTGTTGAATTAGAAAATGAAATTAAATAAATTTAAGGTGGCAATATGAGTAGAATATCATATGAAGGATTAACAGATACTGAAACATTTGGAGAGGTTAGATATAGAGTATTAAGAATACTTAAAGGATTATATTACTCTAGTTTTGAACATGGTTAATGTGATGAAGATTCAGTTAGACTATTAGTTGAGTCTAGTGATGTGGCATTAGATCACACTGGATCTATACTTAATATTTGGGAATAATTATTTTAAAGTTTTACTAGTTTTAGTAGTATTAAATATTTCTTTAGAGCCAAAGAATGGACCTTTTTTGGAGAATATGCATAATAATATATTACTAAACATTTAGGTTTTGTATATGATGTAACTACAACATTCATAAGTTGTGCCAATGAAGTTTTAACTTTATAATAACACATGCCCATGAATAAGAGTGCAGTTAAACTTATTATGGATGAAATTAGAACTGAAATTAATAAAGCAGAATTATATTTAGGAAGTTTGAATGATACTTTCCCTGAAGTTATTAGAGCAGTTCAAACAAAAAGAGCATCTCACACTGTTCTTATGCATTAAAGACATCATTTAGAAGAAAATTAAAAGAATGGTTTGGTAGATGACAAAGAATTTAATTTATTAAAAGCTAATATTGATTCAAGATTAGTAAAATTAGAGAATCATAATTTTGATTGGTAAATACCAACTTTTCATGCTTTTGCTATGGAATTCCCAGTTTTTACAGGAGTACCAAAAGAAGAATTGGATACTATTGTCAAATCAACTTATGAAAAGAGATATCAAACAGATGAAATTATTTATGAAAAGGGTATGACTTGTTAAAACATTTATATTGTATAAAAGGGTAATGTAATTGATGAAGTTGGTTCTCATCTTCTTAAGAAAGGATTAGGATCTTTACTCTCTTATGCTAATCTTATAGGTGATGGAAAATGTATGACAACAGCAAGGGCTGCTTCAGAAACTGTCTTGCATTCATTAAATCTTAATGTTCTAAGATCTTTAATGTCAAAATCTGAAGCATTTGAATAAAAGATATACATTAATTCAATTGGTATAAATATATATAAATTAGAATACTTAATCAAATTATATGAATCTTAAGCTGGACCATTAGGTTAAATGGAAACCAAGAGATTAGGAACCTTCCTTAGATAAAAGGCACAATTTAAAAAATATGATGTTAATTCATAGGTGGAATTCATGTTTGGAGGATACATTATTCGTGGAGAAATCCAAAGTTGCATCCATGATGACAATGAAAATGAAGGGATTGAAAGATATAATGATTATTGGTAATCTCATTTATCTATTGTAGCTATGTTCCACCAAGAGAAAATTATTTCAGTGTTAATAAAGCATTAATCTGCTTAATATTTGATGATGCAATTGATGTTATTAAATAGGACAGATTAGATTAATTTAATCTAGAAAACCATGAAGAAATTATATAAGAAAGATACTCAAGAATTGAAGTATAGCAACACGAGTAACAGTAATAGGAATTATGATTAATATAAAATATAAATGAATAAGCCAATTATTATTACAAGCAAAAACTATTTAAGTTAAAAATATAGAACAACTCATTTGTATACCTACATGCTCAAAAATTAATTACTATAAAATTTACGTCCTATTGAAATGCTTTATCATATAGTTTATTTGGGCACATCATAAGAAAGAAGAAATTATGGAGATTAAGCAAAATTCATTTTAATGAATTATTTGCAGTAATTTAAGAAATACTAAATGAAGTTGAATAATGATTAGAGTATAGCCTTATTATTTTGCCTCAGTAATTTTCTAATTTATGATGAATCACTAATAGAAAATATAATCTAATAATTAAATGAAAATAAAATGATGCTCAATTCTAAATCAATTACTAGATTGTTGTATTGCTTTTATAAGTTAAATCTTTTTGATCACTAACTCTTCTTAAAAAGATAATAAGATTTTCTGAATATGAGATTAGATCAAATAGGAATTTAAGAGTTGATTCAAGTAATTCAAATTTAATCTAATCTCTATAATATGTCAAGAGTCTCTATAGATGAATTACATAATCTTTTAATTAAATTAAAAGAATCCTTAATAAACCAACCACTGATCAATTTTACTCCAGAGATAAATTACAAATTCTGTTAAATTATGTACAACATTTACCCAGAAATTGTAACCTCGTTTAATGTCAATGAGTCTAATCCCTTTTCAATTTATTTTCATGATCTAAACTAATATTATGTAATTTGTAAATTATTGATTGACAGATCAATTGAATATCATAAACTGAAGACAGATTTTGGTAATGAAGTGGGTTTTATCTCTTAAAAGTAGTTAGAAATTAAATAAACAAAGTTTGAATCATAGATATCTAATATACTTTTAGAATTATAACTCTAAATGAAATTCCATTAAAGGGTATTAATATATGATGTTGATTTCTTAATTAAAAACGACATAATTATTAATTGCAATGGTCCATTACATTTCATTTAAAGTCTTGATAAGTTAATTCTTGGAATTAATCCTAATTTCTTAATGTAATAGAGGTATCATTTAATAAATTATAAAGACATATTTAATTTTGCAATTCAAAGGTTATCAACCTAAACTTTCATGAATGGGATAAAATAAGCCCCCATTCTTAATAAGTAAAATACTTATAAAATATTCTTAATAATAT
>JMSD01000016.1:10739-20998 GCA_000715435.1 Paramecium caudatum
TATAATTAAAATAATTATATCACAACTAATTTGCCAAATTAAGATTTCAATGATTTCTCCTTTTGTTTCTTCATTTTCGGCTTATGTTTTATGTTTTAGCATCAATCGAATAATTAAGGAGAATAATTAAGAGAAAATATGATGTTTTTGTATTATTATTTATATTAATTTTCAACATCTCAACTTGTGATAATTTTAACTAACCACTTCAGACCATACTCTTTTTATGGCTGTGGTTTACATGCTGTTTTTGTATTCAACCCTTTATAAATAAGGTCTTAATTTTTCGACAATCATTTATAAAACAGGTGTATTAGATTCTTCAGTACATGCAATAAGGTTTATAATTCCTCGTGTTTTTTCATCCAAAGCACAAAATTATTAAATTTGTTGCTTAGGATAAGCAGCTCCCCCATCGGTATAAAATAAGATGACAATCCTTAAAAAGTAATAATAAATCATACTTAGAAAAGTTTTTCCCAGCTTCAGACTAAATTATTTATAACGAGGCATCAAATGCTTTGCTAAAATCAGTATTTCCTTTTTCAAATTAAATTAAATGATGTTGTTAGGCAATATCTACTTTTTGGCACTTGATTACAATTCTAGCATTAGTATTGAAAATAATCACACTAACTCTAGCATTGGGATTTTTTCCAATATCAGTTAAACAAGCAACAGCAGCATTTTTAACATTTTCCCACTTTTGCCCTTTCATAGACCCTGAATCATCAAGCATAAAAATATAGTGCGTTTGTTCAGTGCTTGAATAAAACTTAGACAAATTGTGTTTTATCTCAAAATTAACAGGTCTATTTAATTCTAGAGCTAACCATTTGCACATTTGTTTCCCAATACCTTAATTCCAGATTTTTATCATATTCTCCTTGTTTTTCTCCACAGTATCCTTTAAGAGACTTCTAAATTGCCATTCAGGGTAGATTGAGATAATTTCTTTCCAAGTGCGTTGAATATTTGTTTCAATTGTAATTATCAAGGCGTCATCTTCGATTTCTTCACAAGTGAAAAGGGACGGTCTATCTTCGATTAGTACTCCATTCATTCCTAATTTAATAAACAGATACCTCTTAATTGATGTCCATTTTAACACATGTGTTTTTGATGGCCATCATTATCTAGATCACATTTTCTTTTGCACATTGGACATGAATGTTAGCATCCCATCATAACAAATCTTATCTGCTAAAGTTCATTTTAGATTTTAAGAGACGTTAAGTTAATTTTAATTTATTCTATAGTTTTAATCTTTTGCAAAAATTATTCAGAAACTTATTAGATGAACGATTTCAATTATTAAATTTATTAATTAGATTCATTCGAAATTTTGGAAAGCATTTGTTTTTACGAAACCTTCCCATATTGATATTTTTCGAAAATGTCTCTATGTTGCTCATCAATAATATTCAAATCTTAATATTATTCTCCTTAAAGACAACAGAACACTATTTAGAAAAGTTTGGTTTCATAAAATTCATCATTTTGCTACCTATCTTTAAAGTAATCTTTTGTTTTAATTATATTGTCCCCGATCAATATTTTCAGGGTTTCGGAGTTATTATATACTTGATGTAAGAGTTGGATCATTTCTTAATGCAATTTCATCTGATAATCTGTTTGCACTTAAATTTGAATGTTATTTATTTATTAATTTACATATTCCTCTAGATATTTTCTTTAATCTGATGTGTACTTAACTATTTCTTCAACATTATTTGAATTTTTAAATAGTAAATCTTCGTCCAACTAATGTATTAATTAAGAGGAAGATATTCTTTTTGAAGAAATGAATTGAAGTGCCAACTAACTTTTTTCTTAATAAAATCTATCTTAAAAACCTTGAAATATTTCATTAACCAATGCTTGTGCTTTGAGCTTGCTTTATTCAGATTTGTTTTTGGTTATTTCTGCTGTAAATTTTTCAAGTTCATTGTTTTTCAAATCAGCCAATTTTTGTTTATTAATCTCTAAAATCTTCCATTTTTTATAGCAAACGAATCTCCAAATTATTAGAATACTATAATAATATATACATCTTTCCCCCATATCCCTAAGTATGACTCCAAAGTTAGAAAACTATTTGTTATATTCAACTATTTTCAACTCAATTTAAGACATTATATATTTTATTAAGCTACTACTGTACGATTAACTATCGTCATCAAATTAAACATCTTATTCTTCAAAAGAATTATTTTTCAAAGAAAAGCCATCACCCCTAGACTTACATTTTTAACTAGCCATCATTTCACTTCTAATAATTATGTAAACTTCATCATATAAACGTTTCCATCCATTGTTTTACACCATCAGTTCATTAAATACTTCTGGCAAGTTAGATACTTGATTATTTACACATTTTTGTGGATTTTAAATGAAGGTAAAGTGAGTAAAATATTGTTATACCTTTTTCTAGCATGGCTTGATTTCTTGTGTCTCTTTTAAAATGATATGATCATTCTACATAGTGTCACGCTTTTCATTAATTTTAGAAACTTCATAGAAGGTTTGAGATTACTTTTGCGTTTCCAATTGAGGATAAAGATTCTAGAAGTTATTAAAAATATCTCCATCAAACTTCGAAAAGGGAAAATTTGTAACAGTAGGTAGGCTATTACATAATGCAGAGTAAGCTTTTGAAATTTATTCTTCGTGAGAGGCCCAAGTCAAAATTGTTGGATTTTAAATCTTGTTATGCAAAATTTTCATACAATTGCTATCGTATTCAAGACAGAAAAAATCAAAGATTGACAAAAAATTGCATAGCTAAGAATAATTGTTGCTTTTTTTGCATTAATCAATAATTTTAAAAAAATCTTTATTAGATTTGTCCTTTAAATAAGGTAACACCTTTGACTTTTCAACAGTTAACCAAAAAACTTAATACAAATAATTTTCAGTGATGTTTATAAAATCTGTTGGTTTTGAATTTTTTATTTTTTATTCAATTGGCATATTAAAAATGTCCATATATCTTAAGTTCTTTTGAGTTCTATCAAGCTTCATAAATTAAAATTACAACAGTTCTTTGGAAAATATTTCAAAGATTTTTTCCTTCTCTGGGAAATTGGAAAAGGGATTTTTTTAATTAATGTTTTATTTCAAAAAATTGTAATACTCCTCTTCATTATTTGATTTTAAATTATACTCGGTAAATGATTTTGTGATCTACTGATACTGATTTTATTAAAATTCATTGAAGGCACTGATTTGTTATTACTCGTACTATTACATGATGTTGTTCCACAATTCATCAAACTTAGCAGAAATAAGTTCTTGCTAGCTCTAATATTATTTTAATTTAACACTATCTGAACTTAGGTCTAGAAGAAATTTATCAATCAATGTAAATCCTTGCCTCACTTAATATTATCTAGTGTAATCCTATATTTCATCGAGAATAATAATTTTGCATTCACTTAATAGTGTATTTATTCTCTAGTCTAGTTAAGTAATATATTTGAGAAATATTTTCTTTGATATCCTATTTTATGATTTTATAGTTTATAGATCTTCTTTAATCTAATTTTTTATGCTATCAAGCTTACAAGTAATTTCTAATACTTAATCTTGTTAAATTTCATTAAATATTTCGATGCTTTATCTTTAACGTTATTCTAATTTTTGATTTATCTCCCTTGGTATATTTTGAGTGAAAGAAAAATCAATTCCATTGTAAATATCCTCGAATTTTATTTTCATCTATTGATTTTGTTAGTGTTGGATTAACTCTGAAAATTCTAGCAAATCGGGAAGTTGTTAAATACTGATCCAATTCAAATCGATTGTTTGAATAAAATCTTCTAAATTAGAAACTTACATAATTTCATTTTGTAAGCCAAATTTTTGCACAAAACTCTTTATTATTTTAATTCCATACTAATATGCTTCTAATGAGAATGTATCATTTGTTATCTATTATCTCCATTCTTTGAATATTCCTAAGCTTTTATCACATTTCCAACTTTTCTCATAAGAAGAAAATCCTAAAATCTGAATGTTTTCTCGGTTTATATCTAAAATCTCTGTTAGTCAAGTTTTTGATCCGAGGGGTCATTATTATATTCAGTGTTTAGATTATTAGCTATTCCGTTTATTTGATCCAGAAAAGGAGCATAGTTGTTTACATCATTATTTTAATTAAAACACCAACTTAATAATTTTAGGGAAGAAAAATTGCTTTTCATATGTCCCAATGTATAAATACACATTTCAACTAAGTTTTTGAATTATTAATGAATGTCCCCTTTTACGTTTATTAAAATGATATCACTGATTGCTAATATGAACAATGCAATTTTTTTATCAAAATCTGGATCTTATTGATTAGGATTTTACAAGCCTTCTGTATCTAATAATAAAATATAGTCAAATAATTGATCAAAGCATTTATTGTTGTGAACTTTCAAAAGTTGAAGATAAATTCCTTTTGTACACCTTCCAACACTAGTCCAAAAATGGCACCCGAATATCTTATTTAAAATAGTTGATTTGCCTGAACTTTGGGGACCTAAAACGCTCAAAACAAGAACCCTTTCATTTCCTTTCTATTCAAATTTTTCAATCAATTATTTTAAAAACTATTTGTTAATATTGAGCGAATCCCCATCAAGAAATTCGAAGGGTTCCCCTTTCTTTATCATTTGAAAGATTTTTTCCACACAGTTGATTTTAACTTCTGATTAAAAACATTATTGTTGGTGTTGAATAATTTCTCTCCAAAATACTTCTATTCCAATATTCCTAAATTGAATCATTTTTAAATTGCTTTCAAGTTGTTCACGAATTTTCTTTATATCATCTTTTATTTATTGACATTGAGCATCTTCGTTATTTGATCTAGTTTGTGATTTCTATTTTTTTAAATTTTTAATTTGTTAATTTAATTATTCATTTTCATTTTGCAATTGAAATGTTTTTTATAAATTAAATTTCCTTATTTTATCTGTTAAAGTTAAATACAAAATATAATAATTACTCGTTTCAAAAATTGAACAAAATAATTCAAGAATATCAGTCATTTTTTAATTATGCAAAGCATTTTATAATAAATCTATTTCAATTTTCAAATCTTCGAAAGTTTTATTTTATGAATTGTCTTTTTATCTCATTTAAAATAGTTATTCTCTTTTTGTTCTTATTTTCAATTCTAAGCTTCTCATAGGGAATTAGT
This sequence comes from Paramecium caudatum, assembly GCA_000715435.1. NCBI lineage: Eukaryota > Ciliophora > Oligohymenophorea > Peniculida > Parameciidae > Paramecium > Paramecium caudatum. The sequence continues at coordinate 15,931 of JMSD01000016.1, forward strand.
CTTAACTAAAAAAGCCTTCGGGTTAATCTATAATTGTATCGAGTTTTTGAAGAAACTTTTCAATTATTTAATTGTCCATCTCAATTTTATTTGATATTTATTGGGATTCTGAGCTAAAATTTTTGATAATTTTCAAAAAATTTTATTAACGTGACATTTAATTATTTAAGTAACCAGCCAATTCTATTTAAGAATAAATAAATTTTTAAGCACTATTTATTGATTATCGTAAATTTATTAATCTATCCCCTTCTATGTCAAATCTTTTACTTAATGAATAGAAATGCTTTTATTTTTAATTTGATTGAACAGTTATGAAATTCTATCTTATTTTAAGTTTGGTATAGAGTTTCTAATTAAAATACAGATTTTAGGTTTTTAAGATTATCTCACATCTTTTAACTCCAAGAGTTAATTAAAATTTTCCTCTAGCTCCAATTCAGAGTCGATTTATACAATCCAAAGTTTGAATAATGGTAAGATTTTTTTCAGAATAGACATAGGTATTACTCCATGTGTGTCAGCTACAGTGAAATTTCTGGAACTATTAAAGGTAAAATCAAACATTAAATCAATCGTGTTTTAATTGATTTCATTGGTATCATTTGTTTCGAAAACTTTATCCTGTTAAAAAAAAATTTGGTTAATTAATTATGTTTTTCCTATTGGACTTTATTTTTTACTCAAGGAAAAATTAATTACAGTAAAGCAGTCACTATAAATATAAAACAAGTAATGGTTTAGACAAAATAAGTTTTCTTCCTGCTTGATAGATTTATCTGATAAATTTTAGTAAACCAATGGGACAGGATTGTCTTTAGATCGGAATTTAAGTAACATTACCTTCAGCTCATCATTCGAGTTATTGAATAAAATTTGAAATAATGCCTTCATATTAAAGAATTACTGTGACTTTTTATTTTGTCCAAAATGAATTAGTTAAAGTAGTTATCTGGGGCTCTCCCCTCTTTTAATTATATTGAAAAAAAATGGTATCAGCTTGAGAAATTTCTCTTTATCATTCATATTTTGAATCCAGTCGAAGCAAACTTATTATTATTCATTTTAAGTTAATTCCGCTAACGATATGTTAAAATTCTCTAATTCGATTTCCAAATTAACTGGATACATTTTTTAGATCTCAGCTCTTCTTAAAACTTTAGGAGTGAGTGTAAAAATCTCATGGTAGTTAAGATTTTAGAAGCACTGACTATACAATTTTTCATTTAAACCGAATACATACTAACAATGTTTTTACATTTGTGGTATATCTTAAACTAAGTGAAAATATTAAATTAACATGACATTATGAATGAGCTTTTTTTGTATATTTTAGTTCTTCAATTACAGCATTAAAGGAAAATCATAGCAAGAATTGGGAAATAGCCAAATCAAATTTGAAAAAAAATCTGATGCCTTTTAATCTTAAAGAAAATCTAAAAATTTGTAAAATATAAACAAAGTTATTTAATAAGTGTTCTTTTATATTGGATTACGCTTATTCAACAGAAATACTGATTAGAGCAAATGACTTTGAACATTATTTAAAAGAATATAGAAACATTCTAATTTCTTATTTCGATTGTTAGGTAGGACTACATAAAGATTTTTAAATGCTTTATAAAATAGTTTTTAATGAATAGGTGCTATTTTTAAATAAGCTTCAATCATATCACGTACAAAGCCCTCCAAAGAATCTATATCAATTAATTTTTTAATCTCCTTTAAATGCTAAATTTTTAAATTAGAAATGAATTCTAGTTTATGCAAATTAATTTTTTTGCTCTGCAACAGTGTATTAAATTATAATAACATTTCTGCATTGTCAAAATGTCCATATTCTAAATAGTAACAATATAAAAGTTTGAAATTAGATGGATCAAATTAATGAAAATCAGCTGCAATGGTGAATAAATTAATAATAAACCATTTTCCTTTTTCAGGGAATGATAATTAAATCAATTAAGCTAGAGAATTTAAAGTAAACTCTTTCAGTTTAAATAATATCTATATTTACTTATAAATTGAGGTATCAGTTTTGAAAAGCCAGAAAAAAAACACAAATTTTGTTAATACTTTATCTTGATTCACATTTTGTTTAGTTAAAAATTCATAATCAAGTTTTTGAATCAACTGCCAAAAGCGATTTAATGAAGTCTCGTCTAAAGAAATCACCTAATGCAAAGATTTAAAATTGTATTCAATATATTAAGCCTACAAACTAATTTATTGATTTCTATAGTGGGAGTAACTTTCAACAGCTACACAGTCTTCTAAAGATTCTACAAAAAGCACTTACCTATGAACAAAATAGATAAATATTTCATCATTGACTCTTTTTTTTTGTTTGGCAACAAATCGTTCATAAAGGCCTTTTCTCCTTTCTTCAACAGTTTTGTCTCTATTTATCTCATGCTTTTTGATCTCTTCTGCAAGATTAAAATATGAGTTATATTTGGTCCATAAATACCAAATCACCGCAAAATAACACTCTTAAATGTTTATGCCAATATTGATGAATTATTTTAGTTGGGTAATGATTGAATCAAATTTTAATTATTGAGGGTTGATTTATAAACGTGCTATTAAATACTAATCTAAATGAACTTTGCTTAATTAAATATCCTAAGTGAAAATGTCGTATAGAAATACAAGATTTTAATTCGTTTGTATTACAGTGTTAGAGTTATTGGTATTTATTCTCATTTATTACTGTTAAACCGAATTTTGAAATTCCTCAAACAACTTTTCATTGTTTATTTTGATTTGATCAAGAAAGAATTAGAATTGATAAATTTATGGGACTAAAAATGATCCAATAATGATTTCCACGATTTCTTATTATTAATCTTCTAACTTTTATTTACAATAGATAATAGATAATAGTTTTTTAAGAAATTTAAATTATGATATGTTAATGGCGCTTTTTTGGGACTCCATCAAGAAGAGCATATCAAAAATTTGAATTCCAAGTTTAGCCACCGAAGCCACATTTTGTTATATTAGGCTGGGAATTCCATTCTGTTGGCAAAACTAGGGGCTCCTAAACATTTCAATAAGTTTTTCCCAATTTTTGGACTGTCTGATATCATTATACAGTTATTTGTGATCCACTTAAACAAAATCTGTTTAAAATTGTTCTACCTAAAAAATTTCATTTTTAAGAAATGAATGTGTTCGATATTTCCCTGCAACCCACTTAAGCAATTGAGTTTTTTCTTCATCATCCAAGTTCTTCAAAACACTCTAAAATTCAAAAATGATATCTTCATCTTCATCTAAAATATTTTCATCAATTTCTGAAAGGATGTGTTTCAAGTTTTATTCTGACTTTTGATCTTTGAGAGGTATTCTCGACATTAATTATTTTTTTACTTCAAAACAAGATCAAATTTTAATGAGCTAAATTCTCTTATTCTATCATAATTTAAACAGACAAGAGCTCAATGCGTAGTTAAATTAAAGTGTCTGAAAGAATCAAACAATTATATTAACAAAAATAAGCCTTTTAGAATAATATTGGGGTAGAATTTGCTTATTAATAGTTTTGTTACAATATGAAGCAAAAATACTAAATTTTATATATATAATCATTCTAGAGTTCTTTAAGCCCAATTTGAAAGTTTGAGAGTATCATCCCATCTACATAAATTTACATTTTACCTAATCTCTTTCGATAGGCAGTTTAAGATAATTATAATTATACAAATATTACCCTTCCTAAACAATGTAGCTAAACAAGGACCAGCTTTATTAGTGAACCCTGTCTTCAAACCACAATATCCCTCATATTCGAGCATTTTATTTGTATTATTCCATGTTAATTAAATTAATTTATTCTATGTTAGAATATTAATACATTTCTTTAAATTGTAGCCACATGTGTCTTTTTATTAACTATTTATAAGATTAGTGGATCTTAGAGTAATGTTTTACTTAATTTAGCAATATCTTCTGCACATGAATATGATTAATCATTAGATAATCCTAATTAATACTCTAATTTACCATGAGGATTATAGAATTAAGTATCATACATTTCAAGGAGAAGGGCATATTAATTCATTTAATTAACGAAGGGTTGTGTTTTGTATTGCAAACCTAAATTTATGAGTGGTTCTTTGATGTATGATGACATATTTTCTGCAATAACGTTGGCTGCATCATTTCCAGAGGGCAGTAGCAAACCATGAAGTAGGTCAAATATTGTAACTTTATCATATGGTCTTAAAAATGCCGAGGTACCAGAAATTTAAACAGCCTTAAAAGTTTAACGATTTACTTCATAGCTCACTACCATCACTTAATAGAGATCCACCTTGTATTCCCTGATCAATTGGAGTGTAGCGTAGCAGGTCATCAATTTTGTGAGTGAGGCTACTTGTACTCTTTTTTTTGAATTGAAGGCCTAATATTCGAGGATAGTACTGCAAGTGATCTGCCATCTCTGCCATCAATGACTTAGAAACTTTGAGCAGTTACGAGTGGAATCCCGTATTTTGCATGCAAATCTGTTTTCGAGATGCTGAATGATCGATTACTGGAGCTGGGCCGGTGGCGAGAACCACTCGAAGCTCTATTCCCAGTACTGGTCCCAATGGTCCTAATTTAAATCATGGGTTGATTGAGGTCTTTGGATGATAGTCGATATTGAGGAAGAGGTGGTTTGAACATATTAATTAATTTTGAATATGCACATCGAAAACCCATTCCTCTCAGTAATCTAGGCTCAATACCACTCATCTAATAGTGCACCATAGGCGAATTCTCAGCGAAAGGAGATAGGTGATTAAGCGATATGGACACTTTCATCAGCGAAAACTGGCAATGGAGTGGATTAATTGAGGGACGACAATTTGAACACATTTTGGCAGTCTGATGGAACGTAGCCACATTACATAACAATACAATTCTTAAAGAAAATGCGAGTGTAGGATATTGCTTTATATTTGGATTTCAAATAAGATGAATCCTACACCCCTAATCGTTTATCAATAAGAGCCGGGACAAATATATCAGACATGAAGGTATTCCAATGACTATGTAGGAAGTGCAATATATTGAGTTA
>JMSD01000016.1:21622-53208 GCA_000715435.1 Paramecium caudatum
AAGATGGCTACGAAGGAGTTAGGGAGTTTGAGGAAAGGTGTAATTTGTATTCAAAATACTATTCAGATGAATTGATGACTCCTAAGGGATAGTAATATATACTACTAACTAAGTCGAACAGAAGATATGAACCTGCCAATTCATAAATATTCTAAAATTGAGAATCCAAATAAATTTAAAACAATTCTTAAACCATAACCATAGACTGAGCCTTAATTAATAGCTTAGGAATTTTAATAATGTAATCCTAAAAGAGCCACAGAAATATCAGAGTTTTTGTAGAAATTAAACATAAAATTGAAAGTACATATCTCTAATCAAGAAACTAAATTATTTGAAGCAATATACAATAATGATGAATTTACGATAAGTTAATTATTAAAAGAAAACCCCCAATTAATAAATTCTAGGAATAGAGTAATTATTTAAATAACATAGCTATAAGAAACTCCACTTCATTTGGCATGTAAGAGAAATTTGAAAGGAATAGTAAACCTATTGTTAAGTTATCATGCTGATGAATAAAAGAAGGATTTATGGGGATAAACTCCGAGGTAGGTGGCATTTAAATATAGAAATTTAGAACTTTTGCAAATTCTATCTTATAAATGATTTATATTTTTATTAAATAAATTTTGGATGGTATGAATGTGATTATAGTAGTCGTCTCTCTTGAATATGGTGTAGGGTGCACCAGTGATAGATATAACATTAGATGGTTTGGAGACAAGAAAATATGCAAGATTCTAAGACAAGTAGTAGGGATTGTTGAGATTGCCAATGTACACTGTAATTAGTCATTTAATCAAGGGTGAAGATGATATAAGTGGTGTTGTGGAGGTGCGAATGAACAAAAATAAGAAAATTGAACATTTAGGAATCCGTATAGAATTGATTGGGCGAATTGGTATAAATGATAGTGATTAGAAATAATCAATGATTCAAAGTAGAGTTCAGATTTTATGTCAATGAGTAGAGAATTGGATCCATAGGGTATTTTGGTAGAGGATAAGACATACAAATTTGCATTTTAAAAATTTGAGAAATAATATGAAAGTTATTATGGAAATACAGTAAAATTGAGGTATTCTAATAGTTAATTAGATATTATTTACGAGTATCCATGAATAGAAATTATGGTGGATAAGTGAAGAAAGAAGTTGACTTTGCTGTTTTGATTCCATAACCTGAATTAGAAGATTAACCTTAAACACCTCTTAAATTGGAAGTAGGAATAGAGGAATGTTTGCATATTGATTTTGAGTATTTCAAGTCACGATATCACTTGAGAGATGTTGTAACAGGAAAAGTTAACTTTTATTTGGTGAAGATAAAAATCAAATATATGGAATTGGCTGTTATACGAAAAGAGTAATATGGATAAGCATCAGCATAATAAACAGATAATGAAACATTAGTGAAATACGAACTTATGGATGGATGTCCATAAAAAGGGGAAGTGATTCCAATAAGGTTGTATTTGAGTGGAGTAGATATGACTCCATCATTTAAAAATGTGAGTGGAAAGTTTAGTGTAAAGTACATTTTAAATTTAATTCTTGTTGATGAGGATGATAGGAGGTACTTTAAATAATAGGAAATTACAGTGTATAGGAAGAAATGACATATCAAATATAAAAACGGATTATATAATTTAATGAAAGGATTAGTCTTGTGCGTTCTCTTAAGTTTAAGTTTGTCAGTCTAGATATCAGATACTAAGTTGAAAACAACAAGTATTGGAAGAGCAGTCTTAGCAATGGTTGAGTTGGGTTCTCCATCATTTAATCCATTATTTGATGCACTTGAAGCTTGGGCATCTGTGATTGAGGTAATAGATTTATTCATGGAAGAAAAGTATAGCTGATGAAAATGGATCATTTACAAGCTTTGTGTAATAAAGTTAAGCAGATATTGCTAATTATCAAGGATTGATAAAACAATATGAAAGTGAAGTGGCTGAATACAATATTCAGATTAGAGAAATTTTGAAGTCAAGAATTGCATTAGAGAATGATTTAGATAATACAAGAAAGGAATTAGGCACAACTAAGCAATAAAAGGCAAACATAGAAGGTTCAGCAAGATAAGATGCAGCTGATTTTAAGACTTAATCAAATAATTTGAGTGCATCTATTGTAGCCATAGATGAAGCTATTAAGGTTTTAGAAAAAGCAAAATGTATAATACATCTAATGTAGACTCATCATTTGTCGAAGAGGATTCACAATAATTACATACATTAGCTTAAGGAACACCTGCCCTCCATTCTTTACTTCTTGAACTCAATACAGAAGACTATAAAAATGCTTAGAATCTCTAAAAGTATTACTAAATTATATCTAGGGTTTTGAACTTATTGTAAAATATTAGAGATCAATTTAATTAAAATATTCAAACACTCTAAGCAGGATTTACAGCAGCTTAACAATAATCTGAAGAATTGATATAATTACTTAATGTTAAGATCGATTAATTGGCAAAGGAAATCATTCCATAATTATAAACAGATATTTAAGGAAAAGATAGTAAATTCTTTTAGTTAACTTAGGTGAAATTGATTCAAGAAGATAATTGGCTAATGAAAGTTAAGCAAATTTAGATGCAGCCAAAGTTAGCTTAGCATAATTGAAGGAGGAATTAGGAATATCTACAAATACTCACAACATTTTAATTGGAGAATATCATAGCAATTTAGACACTGTTGCTGAATGCATTAGTGCACTCCATGAAAGTGGAATTACAAGATAATGAAATCAATAAATAACAATCAATTCATGAAGATCTCACTAAATGATCTGTATCTATGCTTACATTGAGGTTTTTCTTCAATAACTCTGTTTAATCTCTCATATATTGTGGCATAAATTTATTATGCAGTTTGTAATAAATATTTTTTTGATTCATCTGAATTGTTTGGTACAAAGTAATACACACTAGTTTAAGGGGGTTACTATTCTTAAACTATAGGACTTTCCATTTCATCAATCTCGAATTATTGATCATCACTTGTTAATTGATTGAAAGAAGTTTATTTCTAATGACTACTAGGGGAGTTTGTATTGACAATGTCTTTGTATTGCTAATAAAATTGATGCAAGAATTAATAGTTAGCATTTATTTTCTTAGCTCTCTCTTAATACCGCATATTCGAAGTAATAAGTATTTTGATCCTTTGCTTAATATTTCTATATTTCATACTTCAAACTCCTCACATTATCGAAGTAGCTCCTCATTGTGAGCTTGAAAAGTTCGATTAAGGATCATTTCTCTTTGATGATTTTTGCGTAGTTCATCAAGTGCTCTCTCTAATTTCTGAATTCTTTCCATGCTTTGAATATCGTTTAATTTTTGAGTTTATTGTGTTTGTCTTTTAGCATTTATTTCTTAAATTTGTTTGGCTCTTGTGAGATCAAGTTTTGGGATGACTTTCCCTTTTGCATTACTACCTAATTGTAACTATATTTTTGGTGACAATTCTTCTGATGCAGATGATCTCGACTCCTATGACTCTGAGGAAGAGGAATTTTATTTCATTGACTTAATCACTTGAGTTTGAAAATCTACAAGCTATGTGGGATCCTGGTTCAAGAATATTAATTTATTGCCTCCATGAGCCACACTCTTCAATTACAGTAATTCGGACATTAAGCGCTAGATAATTTAAACGATTACTAAATTCAGTCCTTGTATGTTGCTCTTCTCTTTCATGAGTTTTATCTTTTATTTCTACTCAATCAAAAGCTGCTCATTGATCATTTGAATTTCATTATGCAATTTCAAAACTACTAAATCAGGATCACAAACCTCCCTAAACTTTATCACGACTCCAGCTATTTCATCGTATTCTGGTTTCAATTCTTCCATTTTTGAAAGCTTTTCTTCAGTCTTGGTTAAATTTTCTTGCAAATTTGACATTTTAGCTTAGAGGGATTGTATAAGCTCTCGTTCGTGGCGTTATGCTTCTTCAGTGATTTACTAGTTTATCAGTTAATCTGATTAAGCTTCATTGCGCTCTTTTACTAATTTCTCGATTTTCTGTTGCAGTGTAGTATTTTCTTCTTATAGGTTTCGTAAAACTATAAGCAGGCCTTTATTTTGCTCCTCATTCGATTAGGTTGACTGTGGCATGAGGACTTTGAGAGCCTATTTGTTTAATTGTAGGAGTCCTTGCAATTCATGAACTTATTCTTGCAGCTATTAATTCTCTTACTTGAGATAATCGAGAAGTTCTGTACTCATTAATATTATATATTTTACGATTGTTTTTGTAATAACTCAATTCACAAAATGATAAATTATAATGATATTCTAATCTATCACTTAAATATTGCTTAAATTTATGTACTTTTGTCAGTATATTTCGTATTATCTTGATTAATTTTATTGACTATTCTATAAATTGTACTTATCCATAGAGTGTTCTATATTTATGGATCCAGAAATATGTGGATGATTATCTGAAATAATTAATAAATATGGGCGGAGCCCAATCAACAAAGAATCTATATGATTGCCTGAATTTACTCATTTAAGATGACATTGATAATCGAATAAAAGAAAAATTGAAAAAACTCAATGGAAGATCCTTACCAAAGATCAACGACAGCATGTAAATTGTATAGTTAATTTAGAAAGGAAATTCTTGACTTTCTTCGGAAACCAATCCTTAGCCCTTTACCCTACTTCGAATGTGAATTAGATTGTAACTTAATTTCCCCATTTCAATACTTTGTCCTCATTCCCAACGAAAAGCAAAAGGGAGGTTATTTTACAGAGAATTTTTTGAAAAACTTTCGCCTCATGAACTTCTAAGGATTATAAACATATGAAGAAGATGACGAACAATAAATGATGTTGGTGTTTAGAGGTTTAAATAACTATTGTTAAATGTCTAAGGCTTTGTTGAACTTGATACACGATTAAGGGTTATGGTGGCAGGTGTATGTGCTACTTTGGGAGAATTATTGGACTCATTTACCCAATTTAAATTCAGTGTACCCTTTTGCTAATGTGAATCAAGCATTCAATAGTAAATATCCTAAGGCAAGAGAATTACGCTTGGGATTTGGGGCAGAAACGTTAGGAGCAAAACTTTGGGGTAATAGTATCCCAATTGATGTTCGAATATTGGAATAATTTTTCCTGAGTAGGGACAATTGCATCCAAGATCTTCCTTATTCTCGAATTTTTAATTCTATTCTCGATTTATGGATAGATCAATATAATATCTCACTCGTAGGATTAAGTACACAGAGGCTTGGGGAAGTTGAGATCTTGATTTAGGGGATTGGGGAAAATTCAGAATCAATATATAAAATTGCATAAAAAGAGCAGAAACACTTAAAAAATTATTTGGAATATATCATGAGAGATTACAGGTATTTGTAGGAAGTTTTACCTGAGTGGTTGGTTGATCGTTTATGTGAAATACTTTTTGTAAATTGTGAGGAGAGAATCAAATAACAAATATTATAATATTCTGAGAAGGAGTAAAAATAATTGATAAAGGAATATTTGCAAACTTCAACAGTTTTGGAATCCGAAGAGATTTTATACACTTATGATTTCTCATTCCTAATCAACAAACCTCAACCTTCAATATTAAAAATATTAGTCAATGATTTATTCAGATATCATTCCATTTTAGAAAGTTAGAAAACTAATATAACCAACATAACTTCAGTGACTGAAAATCATAGATAACTTGTGTTATCTCAGATTATTGAAAGTAATATAGAGGAGGAGTAAGTATAACAGTAACAGCCTCAAATAGGAGAATAAGTGACTTCAGACTTTTTTGATAGTTCAATATCTAAACCTGCATCAACAGTTTTATATCCTCCAATGAGTATTAAGGAATTGAAGGATATTTGCACTCAATATGATTAGTTTAAGTTTCCTATTGTGAATAGATGTACTGCTAGAGATAACAATGTATTGAGTAGAAATGATAAGCGCCTAAAGTTACCTGACAGATTACATTGCATATTCAATTTTACTCATAAAACCACTACCCAGGATATCGTTGAATTGACTACTTATTTGAGTAAATAGCAATTAGAGTACTATAATCAGGAAAGCATGGCAGATCTCCTCTTTAGATGATTTATATTAATTAATTTAATTGTGTATATATGTTTAGAGTGGTTTCCAGGTTCTCTAGGGCTATATAGAAATCAACCAATATCCTTAAATAGATGAGAGATAATAGACACTACATTAATGAGCCAATTATGTCATAAAAATAGGAAGCAGAAAAAATAGTTGAACAATTATATTTTACACCAAAGAAAGAATTTAAGGAGGAAGAAGAGAAAATCACCTTACCTATGACTGAGGAAATTAATTTTAGAAAATTTTAAACTGCAAAAGAGTTACTTGACTTCTATGAATCACATCCGCTAAATACTTCAGAATATTTTGTGAATTGGTTTAATTAACTTTGTTATTGTGTCAAATTTTAGAGTTAAATATAAGAGAATAAGAGAAATCATTATAAGCATATTGCAGGAAAATACAAGGCTTAATATAATAAGGAATATTAGATGCCAGAAATAATATTCCTTACACCTATATAAATTATAGAATCGCCTATTTTTACAAATGTTCTAGTGGATTTCGTAACATACACAGAGGTAGATGCCTAGGTAGAAGTGCGAAAAAATTTAACGAGAACTTTTAAGACAATAGTTTATTCATTAGATTTTTATGTATTACAGAGAATATGGGAAGACAACAATTACCCGATTTAGACAATTCAATATTTAAGTTTAATGATAAAAGATATATGTATTATATGAACTATTGTAGCTGAAGGACGTTTTGATAAGAATTAGGAAGCACAATTTTTGGAGTTATTTGAAGGAAAAATCAAATAAGGACAAAATCTGAAAAAAACTCTTGAATCTCTATTACTAGAAAAGATGTAGAAAATTGATTTCAAGTAACTGAATAATCAAGACTTTACAGATTATATATTCATATACTATCAGTAGTAAAAGATGCCAGTTATTCCTTAATTTATTAATGAATTGGTAGATCATAGTAAGGAAAGGGTGAGTTCATTGACTTTGCTGTAAAATGTTAAAATATGTTAAACTTTGGTTGCTGTATAAGTAGGTGATAGTTAATTGTTTACTTACTTATTATGGAACATTATTCGTTTGAAAAATCAAATCATGGAAAATAGGGAAGCACTTAATGGAATACTCTTTATCCTTATGCATTTTCGATAAAATCTATTCTTCTTTAAATAGTCTAAATATTATGCATAACCAATACTAGTTCAAGATATAATGATTTTCCCAGAGATATTCAACGTAGTTTCACAAAATATCAGTGAATATAACTATGTTTAATTGAATTAATTACTAATTATTGCATATTAGAACTTTACACCATAATTAAAATTTGATGCCATAATCACTGCCTTATACAAGAGACCTGAAGCATTTGAAAATGTTTAGATTAATCATAAAATTGATTTAATTTATAAGAGTACTTAAGCTGGTACCTAGCAATTAGATGTTTCTAAATTATTGAAATAAAAGGTCCTCTAAATGTCATCTCGTACTGTGTAAGGTTTTTTTGAAAAATCCACATAAACTTAAGATTAAATCACAGTTTATTAGCCTTACTATACTTAGGAACTGAATAATTTAGTAAGATTGCTTTGGGTTTGTATTGTATAAAATAGTAAATAATTTGAAGATCTAAATTACTTGATATTTAAAATTAATGAAATGACATCACTTTCCACAATTATCAAACTTGATAGGAATATTCAAAGATAAATTTCTTAAATCAATTAATTTATCAACCTAAGAGGTAAGAAGATGTTCCCAAATAAAATTGATTTTCAATAAATCTTAAACAATAAATTAATTTTTAGGAAATAAGAATCTTATTCCCATCCCCTAAAATTGCACACTAAATTATTTGTTAAGGAGAAGTAGTATTTCTCACTGAAATATGCAAAAGATCTTTAGAAGGATGTTTTGTATTAGGATGTTCTTTTCGATTACGTATACACCAATCCTTAGACTGGGGATTAGGCATTAATTCTATTGAATAGTGTATATAATGATTTTAATTAGTAAAACCAATACTTTATATCCGAAGTAGGATAAATGGCCCCTAATACATAGATTGCATTCCAGTAAAGTTTGCTTGAGGAGGCAAACATACCTGTTGTGTAGATAGATTTGCCAGATTTGATAAATTGTAGAGAAAAGTAATTTACATCTAATTTAGATCTCATTATGAAAGTGAATTGAAATAAATTTTAGGAGAAGGGTCATAGGAATTTGAAAATATAATTGAAAAAATAAAGATCTTGAGAACTGAATTAGAGAAGGATTTCAATTATGTTTCATCTTTCGTGGAACAACCTTCAAGAGAAGATACTCTATAGTCAGATAAATATGATTTATCAGACCATGAAGAATGATTATTTATTTAATGATAAGTGCTTACAGATTTAATTATGACCATTTACCAAGGGACGTAAAATTGAATACATTTGACAGTGAGAGATCGATAATCTATAGGGAGATTCTCCGCTTATTGAAGGAATTTGAAATGAGGTATTCTAGTGACTATGCAGTTCATCTAAGTATTGGTTTCCAATTCAAAACCTTCTGTAAAAGTTCAAGCAAACATACTCATTTACTAACGAGGAGAGACAGGAGTTAGCTGAGCTTGTATTATCGAAATTGGAGGACCTTAAATCGTGTGTAGGATTGCAAAATGGGTTCTCTTTAATTTGCACCATTATTTAAAATAAGCAAAAATATCTCTCATTAAAAGTGGATTGGAAGCATTGGCATTAGTATTTACAGGACAAATTTATGACAAATAAGGATAAGACAATCACATCCTAGACCTTTAGTACTCAACTATTTATGCAATTTTGTTAATTTCTTAAGACAGTGAAATATTATTTTCATGAAGATGTAGTGCCATTTGCATTTCGTAAATTTAGAGAGTATCTTGGATATCAGGATAAATAAGTAGCATGGGCATATTTGATGTTATTTGTTCCATTCCGTCATGATATCCCTGAAAACGTCTACTCAAACCTAATTGAATATTTAATGGATCCCTTACTTATATTTGGTGAGAAGGATAATTGTAGATTAAAATTTATTTTGAATTATTTGAGAGTATATCCCTCAAACATGAACTTAATGCCTTAAATGATGCGTTTTTTTCATGGATATTGGCGTAATGATTTGGGATAGGATGATAAAAGTATTATAAATCTAATTTAGATGATAAATTGGTGACAATGTTACTTCCTGATGATATGCTTGGTGTATCGAGTCTCTTTAAGATAATGCCATAATTATTAGTTGAATTGATAGGAAGCTCAAAGAGAGAAGGATATTAGGAATACATGAATACATTTAGGAGATTATTCTCATTAGTTGACTCCATTACATCTGTGTATTCGTAGTAGACTAATGATGATTAGATATTTAAGTTACTGAAGTTGATGGTTGGAAACTTCATACAAAAATATAGGAGGGATCAATTGCTCCTTCGAATCCATGAGATGCAACAAAATAAAAAGTATGATGAGGATGTTTCAGAATCGTTGATGGCAGATTTAATTGATCAATTTGATGATGTTCATATTTAGGATTTTATTGAGAGTGATAAATATATTTTAGAACTCCTCCTCATTAACCCAGATTAAGGGTATACTAGTTTTTAAATAAATTACCCAAATCCAAAAAAATCACCAAAATTAGAGGGCTCAAAGATTAATATTCAAAAATTATTGCCCTATCTCTTAGATGAATAGGCTAAACATGATTTTATTGAAATCATAGTTGGTTTGTTGGATAAAATAATGTATATGGAAGATTAGGGTTATTCGACTGCTAAGACAGTCTTGTATCTCTCGTGTTTTGAGCCTAAGTTAATTGATTTCTTCTTAATCAAAATGAAGGAAGCAATCAATGATGTGACGGCTTTATAATTCATTACTATAAAAAGCATCCTAATTTTCATGGCTATACCAATATTGCAGGGCAAAAGGTAACTAATTGTATAATTGAAGTTAGTATAGTGTACATCATTTGAGGGAATTTATGGATCTCTCGTACAAGTTATTTGAAGTACAGGGAATGAGTGAAAACATAGATTCATTGGAATTTTATTGTAAAATATTCATGAATGTACCAATCTATACTCCAGAGGAGTATATGAAAATTTATGGAGAGGACAGTGAATTGTGTAGATATTTATCAGATTTTGTATCTGAAACCTTTAACCTAATAATTAAGAATTTAAACCTAATAAAATACAAGGATGTAGATTATGGTTTTGTGCTCCCAAATTTAATTAACATATTTTGGCCCTATGTAGCCAATTCTTCACCTCATATGTTAAATATCTTAGTTGATAAATTGAAGTAGCATTTGGAGAATCTAGAAATGTAGGATTTGAATGCATTGGGAGATTTGATTGATTGTATTATGTTTAGAGATCCATCCTTATTGGAATATATTATTGAAATAACTATGGAAAAATTACTTAAGGAGAGAGTTTCAAAACCTAAGAAACATTATTTAGATTTTATTGTGTAATTATCGAAACATACTGATTATATTCTGCAATATGAACCAACATCAGGGAATAAAAACTCAAAGTTATTGTGGCTAACTTTGTTGGAAAAAGCATTGACATATGCTGGAAGAGCTACATAAAAATATGATAAATAGATTTAAGCAATTGTAATCAACTATTTAATGGATGAGGAGGATGAAGTATTTACAAAAGTAAGTGACATTATCCATACAGTCATTATAACAAATTAAATTATTAAGCCAACTAATCTATCCTGGTAAAATAAGGCAGAATAATTCTTTAAGAAAGATTTTGATAAAAAAGAATTATTTTAACCTTCTTAATTGACTGTGGATTGGTGGTTGCCATCTAGGTAAGATTGGGAATACATATTTGATTGGAATAGAGTATTTATGTTTGGTGTAATTGATGAATTCTCAAAACAACATATGGATGGATTTGAATAATATTAAATGCCACGTGATTTTCCAACATTAATTGATCTGATGATATTTAGAAATCCACCCATGGATCCAAATTTAAAATAAATATGTTATAGAATATGGTTCCTTGTTTTTGGATGTTTTACAGGATCCTCACTATTTACTCCATTTTAATTGCAAGACACAATTGCTGGTAGTAAAGCACATACAAAATTAGAAAACATTCAATAAGAATATCTTAAAAAGGTATGCCCACCTGAATATTGGAATCTGAGATCATATTTAGGGAAGTTTGTAATTCGATCAATCAGTTATGCCATTAGCACAGGAGTTGCTCATGATAAAGATATTAATGATCTTTTAATCACTATAGCTTCTGAATGTGTAAGTTGTTAGATTATAGGATAAGAATTACAATTGGGTAGAGAATTCCTTGAAGGATGCAGATAATTGATGTAAGCATCACAATGCAAGTTGTACTTTGAGAGTAGAATTCAAACTGTTATAGACATCAATACATATTTTTATTAAAGACACATATTAATGTTGCATTTGTAGGGAATTCCAACAGATTATAATGAAATTTACAATTACATTATTGTTTTGTATTTATTGGGACATTCAGAGTTTTCAAGTCCATAGTTCTTGTTACCTTACTCTGAGTAAACTACTTAAACATTAACAACTGGTATTAGGAATAATTTCTTTGGGTATCTATTGGATATATTGAATTATAATGATAAGAATAGTAAATTGAGTAAAATCAATCAATAGAGTGAGAAAAGCAAAGAATATAAACAATTAATAGATTTATTATAGGGATTTAATTCTGCTGTTTAACATATTTAATCTGAAATACAAATAAGTATGTCAATTTAGAAATAATTAAATTAATTTATAAGTGTTATGGAATACGTTGATAATTAAAAATGTAAATATCTAATCATTGAATCATGTGTTCATCATTTAGCAATTCAATATGATGAAAGTACAGTTGTTGTTGAAAATGATTATAATGATAGGATGGAGATAATATAAAATAGTATATAAGCATTGTAAAGTTAATTGTTTTGGAAATGTAAAATCATTCATAGTCTATCACTATTGAATAATATTAATATTCTAAGATAAGTACCAGATAATTGTATTAAATGTTATAAGGATTTGAGTGTAAATGATCATGTTACATTGAATTAATTAGGAAGAGCGGGTTTATTTTACTTTTTACGTGTTGCTAAGTAAATGATTTATTAAAAGGAACGTATCAATTAAACTGAGAATTAAACATTAATGTAATTTGATTAATTTGTTTAATATCGATATTTGACAGTTGAATAATATTAGAATATTTAATCAACATATGGTTATATATTGACATTGGATGATATCTTATCAGCAGATAAACCACTTTATAGATCAAAAATGCATGAAAAGTATATGTTTACAAAGAATGAAATTACTAAAGTTACAATAATAGATGATAAAATGACACCTTTCATATAGGAGATTAGAGCATTATTCACTGATAAGGAATACATGAGATAATTTATGGAAAAAATTCTAATTGATAAGGATGTAGCTCCAACATCTGAATTTGAAATGACTGATGCACCATCTTAAGAAGTTCAATTTATGTCAGCTTAAGGGATTACAAGATATGTTTAGATTTTCTTCACTTATATTTATGGAAAGAATCGTAATAGGTAGTCTCCATTCTCAGCCACATAATCATTCTTTATGTCAGATTTTTACTTTAGATTGTTTAAGAAGATGTTTTAAGTCTGTGGAATAGCAGCATTTCATTCTACTAGAGAAATAATTGATGAATATCTGGAATAATATGATTAGAGAGAAAGATAAAGATTAGTCAGTTGTTATTTAACAGCACTTCATCGTTCTCTACTTAATGTAGGTTCATATATATAGGATGCTTTTATTAAAATATTACCCAATGTTACTTAAGAAATATTTTATGATTATCATTTGGCATTCTTTTACATGTGTAGAGATTAGGATTGGGAATGGATAAGTCCAGTGTATAGTAAAATGTTGGAATGTTGTGAAGAACTAATCCCTTAAGGTGGTAATAAAGGATTAAGATACATATAATTATTAAAGATTCTAATCCAATCTTAAGGACCAAGAGTAATTGTAATGTAAGACAAAATACTCAAACAATTTGCTGATATAATCATCACTCAACCATCAAGCACA
Source organism: Paramecium caudatum (assembly GCA_000715435.1). Lineage (NCBI taxonomy): Eukaryota > Ciliophora > Oligohymenophorea > Peniculida > Parameciidae > Paramecium > Paramecium caudatum. The sequence continues at coordinate 34,858 of JMSD01000016.1, forward strand.
TATATCGAGGAATATACTTGTACATTAGCAACAGCATTATTGCAAACTATCCTAATACCCATCCCTAATGATGCTCCATACAAACATGAACTCCTAATTTCAACAACAAGTAATTTCCAAATTTGGTACAATGCAGGATTGAGAGAGTTCTTCAATAAATTGAATTAATTTTTGAGCCAATCTTAAACTAGTGAGAAAGTTAAATTTGATCAAGAATTGGCTGCTCGCTTATTGGAATACATAGCAATTAGTAAATTTGATAACTTTTCTTGGCAATTTGTTGTTGAATCTCTCAAAGTGATATTCCAGAATAATAATACTGAAATTGATACCCAGGAAATCCTACGTAAATATGTTGAATGTGATTATGATGAAGTGACAGAATTATTGGACATTGCAGAATCAATGACTAAGAATGAAGCATGGTTAATCAGGAAAAGAGCTAATTTCTTCCTTAGAGATTGGTTCTTTAGGACTCGTTTAGAGGGATATCATTTGGAATAAATACCAAAATAGCTTTTGAATATGTTTAATGATCCGAATTTGTAATTATAATTTTAGGCAATTCAATCATTGGCAGATTATTTGAAATTATATACAAAGGAAGAATTGGAATAATTATTTAAGAATGCAACAGATAATAGAGTATATATATTAATGAGTATGTTACTATCACGTTAAGATAGAAATTATGGATGGACAGATTAAGCATTAAGTGAAATATTTAGTGAATTGAAGAATAAGAGGTATTATATTCTTATAAGTAGATTACTTTAAGAATTTGTATCTGAATTTTGGAAAAGTAGATAAGATTGGTAAAGAATCTTTAAAGATGAAATAAGTGAAGAAAATGTTAAAAAATTAAAAGAAATAGTCAATCCATTTGTGTATTTTGCATGATTGTATATTTATATGAATATTATAATACTATATTCATTGATTAATTATTTATTATCAATATGGAGGTGGAGCATGGTAATTGGGAAGTTGGCTAAAATGAGAATGGAATGGCAGAAAGATATTAGCTTCAGATGATACACAGAATGGCTTTAGCCTGTGAGTGCTGTTTCTTGGAAAATAATCTTTATTAGCCAGCTGATACGATTTTGATAGCCAAAGTAGTTGTTGATGAGAATAATCCAGCAGCAAGTATCACTTCTCGGGTATCACTCTGTGCTAGGCACTCTGATACCCTTTAAACTAAGAATGGTTGGGATTGGTATTAAGGAAATACTGCCATAAACATGGAAATGTTTTAATAAAATCATTTCAAAAATGCCAAAAAGATAAAGCCAACAAATGTAACAGAAGAGGTCTTGTAACAAGCTTTACAGGAGACAAGCACATATTATTGTTGTAGGGTTCTCAGATAGAGATATTTAAATATCATAAAGTAAATTTAGTAATTGGAGAGTGAATAATTTGAGGCATCAAAGAGGGCAGTAGTTGCTTAGAAAAAAGTAGTTTTAAAATAAACAAAAGATAAATTTGAGCTTTATTTGAAGAATAAGGAAAAGATGTCTATTAGATAAAAATTTTTAATGATGAAATGGTATTAAAGAATGGAAAAGAAGTCTAAGGAACAAATCAAGTATACTCCAATAGAGTCAAATGCTGAGTAGAGTCTGTTAATGGCAAGTAAAACGATGTATATTGAATCATGATTATTCTTGCATTTCAATATCACAATTGAATTTATCTTTATTTTTTTCGTAAAATATCCAAAATATAGCTGCTGGTAGTGTACTAAATGAGACTATTTTTATGATAGGTAAAATGGCAACCTAAATATATTCCATCATTACCCATATTAGAGATTTAGCATTATAAATGGAAATACAATCATTCATGCTAGTGCTATTTATGTATGTAAGAAGGTCAAAGATAAATTATAATCCAAACTGCAATAATCCACAATCTATTAAATTTCATTTATACAATGCATAATGTTGATTTGTTCAATTCTTACAGTCACTTATTAGAATTATTGATCATATTGTTTCATTTATAACTAACCTTTCTTAGCTACTTCCTAACATAAGTATATGAGACTACCATCTTATCTCTATAAGCAAGAAGTCCATCCAAAGCTTGACTTCCCATATACCATGCACCAAGTGCTAGCACTAACCCAGTACTTGATAAAACAAGATAATCAATTTGAACACAATTGTAGCTATATAATAACAAAAAATACTCTATAATGCTTCCATGTACAATCCCAGACCAAAACCATTCCAAGAAAATTAATGATAGAAATCCTTTAGCCAAAAGCCATACATTTGCCATGTCTTTATCATCAGTAATGATTGATGCCAATATATTACAAATCATAACCTCTAAAGCCATTCCAATACATCTTATTGTAGATAATAAGAAATCATTATCTAATTTAGGGATATAATATACCGAAATATAAAAAGTATACTGTTTAGATCAATGTTTGTATTAATGCAGCTAAACATAATATTCGATCAACTTGAACAAGGATTCCATTTTTATCTTGAAGTATGATTCTATAATGAATGAGTAGGTAAAATAGAAAGAATAAACTCAATAGGAAGTTAATTAGGGATTCAAAGCATATGTAGCCATCTGAACATTAAATTAAATTTGCCATAGTTATATATATTATCATAAAGACTTCATCAATTAAACTAGGAAACCATGGGGAGCGAAAATTCTACCTGTGCAATCTGCTGATGTACTTAAAATGAAAGGATAAAATGGATGCCATTTACATAAAACGACTCTATCTTCATGATCATTAATTTGACTGACAAGTCTTTACTATTCCCAATCATAGAGGGCAATTTTTGAGTCAAAGGATACACTACAAATATATCTTCCAGTTGGATCGAATTCGACACATCTGCAATCCATGGAGTGATTTTTTAGTGTTTTTACACATTTTTATTGTTGTAAATTCCATACTGAAACTATTCCATCTGAATGAGCTAAAGCAGCAAGTCCTTGAGAAGCAAACTGAGGTGCTTTCTTTGATCCTTTAACTAAATTCTATAAATTATAATTGGTTGTTGATTCTGATAATGAAACATAATTGATTTCTGTTTACATAGTCATTACTCCTGCAGCTCTACTTGCTCTCTGATCCCATATTCTTAGAGTTCTATCCATACCACAAGATACTTGATATGATCCATCACCAGCTGTTTAAAGGCTTTTTAGAAAGAATAAATTACCAATAAATTGTTTATGTATGTCCTTCTAAATTTCTAATACATTTTTATGTTTCTACATCCCATATTTTTATAACAGTATCTTATCCTGCAGACATTAATTTATTTTCATCAATAAAGCATACAGATCTAACCAATCCCTTATGTCCCATTAACACCAAATCACTATTATCTTCTACATTATATATTTTAACAGTTTTATCATTACTACCAGTTCCTATCAATCTCCCTGATCTATTCCAATCAATACAATATATCGACCCTTAATGATGATTTTATTTTTCCATTTGCATAACAACTTAACTTTCTTATAACACAGATTTCATGGAATATATCCTTAAACTTTTTGAATTTGTTCCTATAGCAAATAATTCACCATCTGAGGAAAATGCAGCTGCTCTTATTGGATGAGAATCTGTAAGATTGGCCACTTACACCATATCATCAAATTTATAATTGAAAAGTTATGATTAAATACTGCTATTACTATGTGGTGGTGTTGCATTTAAAACACTTTCCCTTCTAATCATAGATTGATCATTGTCATTAATGTCCGAGATATGAAGTTTTTCTATTATTATATTTTTATCAAAGTCTAATTATGATTATGATTGTGGTTATAATTATGATTTCTTTTTGGAATAAACTAGCTCATTAAAAGAAGTACATTTATTATTTTTATTTTAGTCTTCTTCTTCATATAATTCATACAATTATTGGAGGGTAACTCCATTATACTTTTCTATTTTGAATGTACGTCCCAAATTCTTCAATACAGCAGCTATACCTTCAAAGCAGTCAAATCGGCCCTAATTCACGTATATAATACCTTCTCAACACTCCATTCACTAAATTCTGGATGATCACGAATACAGGGCAAAGTTAGAAAATAACATAAGTTTTTGTAGATTTCAGGAGTTGCTAGCTATTCAATTTATCGAAGTAATGAGATTAAAAGTTCAACATCTGGTTTTGCATTAATCAATTCAAAATATTGTTATTTTTTCAATTCCAAAAGCACTACTACGAATTAATCATTTAAACGAGTTTTTAGGGGCTGCAAGTATTGCTCAGCACCAATAAAATTGCCATCTAATATTTATTATCTCAAAAATTGTAATTCTCTTGTATAGGTATCAATAGAAACCTAATTTATGGAATTAAGTACCTATGATTCTAATTCTAAATGAAGAAGACTTTTATATAATCTGTTTTCTTTGAGAAAAAGCATTATCATTTGAAGTAATGGTTATGGCATTTTTTATATTAAAATAATGAAAGAAGATAATCATTTTGATTGGCCAGATGCAACAAGGAACGATTTAATGTACTTATCCACTATAAGTATTTGTTATGCTATCTAGGGAATCAAAATAGGCTACGTTCCCTTACTTAAGATTACAAATATACTACAAATGAACAAAAAAAAACTTATACCAATAAGGAGAGTTTCATGAATAGATGTGATGATATCTAAACAAAAATATAAAAGTTTGAAATTACGAGAGAGAGCCTGAGAATTGATGACATTCCAGTACATTTTGTTATTATCAGGGTGCTCGACCTTAAATTGCTAAATTCAAAACAACTCGAGAGGTTAACCCTGTTGATCCTGTATATCGGGTTCCTACATATGTTCCAGCTGATCCAGTCCAACCTAATAAGTTCATACGAGATACTTTGAATATATCTGATATCGCAGGAACTGTGCCAAAAATCAAAATTTATAACCCAAGAAATGTGGATCCATATACATTTATTGAGGGAACAAAACCTCGGGGAATAAGAAATCTTATTTCGAATTAAGGGCCACTTGAATAAAAGAAAATACCTACTCGTTAACTTGATCCATTGGCCCCATTGTATAAATGGGGTGAGGCAGTTATTGGCCCTGTGGAGGGCTCAGATCCATATTAGCATTGCAAAGAGAAAAATAAAGTTAAGAGTTTGTCCCTTTACACTCAAGATATCAAAGGAGCACAATCTGATACAGTTAGAAAAAGGCCTAAGGAGGCATTGTAAATCACCAATAACACTCAGGATATATATAGAGCCTAAGCCAATACCATTTAGAGAGGAATGTAGACTAAGAGATAAACAAACCCTTTATAACCTGCATATTAATTTTTAGGATCAACTGAATTATATAATTAAAAAAAATGAATACATTTTTATTTTTCTAATTCATTATTTTGGTTGAACTGGCATTTGTCCAATTATTTTAATTTTGGGCTATTATGGTTGTTAATTTGTTTGATTTTAAAACTATTAAGGATTTAATTGTTAATTTTACTAATTGTAGAATTACGGGTTTTTATTTTATTAAAATCCTTGATTATTAGCGTGATTTGTATTTTGCTAAAATGACGGATTTTGATTAAATTAAGGATTCATCATATTTGGACTCTGCTATTATTGGTTCAAAAATGGCTGATTGCTATTTTATTGGTAATTTTATTAAGGGGTTGGCTTGAATTATTATTATTGAGGTTGGTATTGCTGAAAGCCTAATTAGTTATTATTGTAAACTTGTTAGGGCTAAAGTTATTATTGAGGTTGAGAATTCCCATGCTATTACGGGTACTGTTAATTTTAATGCTATTGATACTATTATTAATTTTAGTACATATATTAATTTTGTGGAGTTTATTGAATGTTTCCTTATTATTAATTATTAAATTGCATTTATTAGTTAAATTAAGGCTGCATAGGCTAATTATAAGTAATAGGTGTTCTTTACTACTATTACTAAAGTTATTATTATTGTAATTCAGCCTATCGTTCTTTTTCTTCTTTTTCGTATTTTTATTTTTCTTAAATTTTCCTCATTTCTTCCTCCTTTTCTTTTTATTATTATAATTATTATTCTAATTTCTCTTGATCCTTTTTGGCTTTTTCATTCAATTACTTTTTTTTCTAATTTTTATATTCAATCTCTTCCTTAATCTTCTTGTTATAAGTAGCCATATAACTTTTATTGGCTTATATGATGGCATTGTACTCAGTTTAGTTTGTCACAAATGATTACACGATGCTAAGATCAACAGGGTAATCTGACCAAGCTGGGTTTTCGTGAAAAGTTGAAATAACTCTATTTATGATTGTGAATAAAGTTGATGATTTTTTCCAATGCCTTGTTAATGAGATTATGTTACTTAATACTCCAATCTGGAAGGCAATATACTCCTGTATTTTAAATGATGTATTAATGTCTAAATTCTTTGGGAAATTCTATTACTACGGGTTCGCTTGGATACTGTTTATACTTTATCACAAAATGATATTAAGCACCTCTCCAATCAGAGAGTGATTGACCCTCGAATCCAACTCGAACTTATTTGTGTTCGCTGAGGTGCTCGACAGATGTGAAGTTAATTCGACTATTATTAAAATCATCATCTTCCTCATCAATGATATTGTTTTTGAGTGCTTTTTCTAGTTAAGCAACTTCATTTTCGATTCTTCTTCTAACAAGTTCATCAATATTACTCATAAATTTAAATTAATCATCTTTATAGCATTAAATTCATTTATGAGGGGTAACAAGACATATTATATGGATAGCTGTTGATACTTTAGAAATTTCCAAGATATTTTGGATACTCATTTGACTAGAACATCACATACGATCTAAATAATTTAGGATCATAGATAAATGATCCTACACTATTTTAATTTGATAAGTTTTCTTGTCCTTGTACAGTTGTTTCACTAGTCTTATTGAGATATATTTGAAATTATTCTGGGGTTGCTATGTAAATGATATTTTTTTCTCTATCCACAAGACAAGGAAGTAAGTTACTAGTATCATCTTCTGGTGATTAATCTTGTACCATTAATTGTATGCTATCCATTGTTTTAACTTGATTCATTAATTGTTAATTTTCTATTTTAACTTTCTTAATTAAATCCATATGCTCCTCCTTTACTGGTTCTTCATTTCGATGGTTTCCTGATTATTGGATACGCCACTCAATCTTTTTCATTATGGCATGAATGAGCTTTAACTCATCGTGACTCAACTCTTCATTTGATTATTCTGGTTCTGGTTCATCCCTTGAATAGTCATTTGAATACTCTGTTTTTTGGCTTCTTTCTTTACGAAGCAAACAATTAAATCTATTTTTTACACTATTTTCGCTACGGGGTATTTGTAGTTTCTTTGAGATAAGTGCCCATTTTTTCCCATTGCTTATGGCAGCTTTCATTAAATCTAAATCTTCACTTAATTACCATGGATTTCTAATAATATTCAATAGTACCTATTTATTGTTGGATTTAAGTGATTGTTCCATCTTTCTCTACACTATTTACCATTTCTGTGTACATTTGTATCCCGTATCTTATTGAATGTAGTGGCAATTTAACTCCACTTATTACCTTTACTTTGACTCTAATAGTCTCGTATGATGGATTTTAGGAGATCGTCTTCAGTGTTTGTCCAAGGTGCTTACTGCAGTGGCAGTTTAAGCATTTGTAACCATTTCTGTTTACACTTAAAGCCATCTCTGCGTGGCATCATACTTGCTATAATATTCCAATCACTGTCATTCTAATATAGGGTTAAGAGATACCATCTATTTGAGGTCTCGCTTATGTTTTGCAGCATATTTCCCCACTAACCAGATGAGTACTTTTCTGTCATCATCAGTCCAATTTTTCTTAAGCTTTCCTTGCTGGGCCTGTTAATTCAATTTATTATTTTGCTGAATATTGAGGACTTCTGCGTCATCTGGGAACGACTCAAGTTGTAAGGCATACAATTCCCTCATATAATTGAACCTAACATTTGTAATCTCTCTTGAATGTTTGTAAAAAGTTTGAAAGTTCTGAAAGAACTCATCTGTTACATCTTTTACCCCACTTTTTTATGCAATCATATATTTTTTATAAATTGTTAATATAAAACCCTTGTTGATTATTTGTATATTAATATAATGGAATAAAGTTTGACAACAAAATTTGTGGACTCTTTCAGTTTGACAGATGATCTGCTGACACAAATCATTTAGGATAAGCAGCCTATAAGTTTATCACTGCGTTAATTGAGTAAATTGCATCACTTGTAAAAAATGTTAGAGGAGTTTTAATTCTTGAACATTGTATATAGTGATTAGAGTAGAGTGAGGTATTTCATGCATCAAATTAGAAAAATGATGTTGACACGTACAAAGTCTAATTTGAATCTGTAATAACAATTATGTCATCAGATTGATCGGAATATTGAAAACTTTATGGTATTAGATGTGTAATGTAGGCATTTTTTGTTAAATTGGATGCAATTTTATTCCATACAATGAATACGTAACTTATGCCAGAGAATTGCTTGGAATTCCTACAATAGATAGCTGCTCTTATTTTAGGAAGCACTGAATTCACTGTTGTGTACGAGATTAATAAGAAAGTGAATGGTGTGTCGACATTATTGCAAGACTTTGAATTAGCATTTCAGAAGTTGCAAAAATTTAAGGAAAGTACAAGTGTTTCTGGTAGTGAATTGGATAATATGTTTGGGAGAAGTGAGTTGTATATCTATAGGAATAAGTATTCTTATTTGGTATACGATGCAAAAGATGTACCATATTAGAGTTTCCCTGATTATCGTCTTATCTTAGATTAATTTATTTCATTGGCATATGATTTTTAGAAGGAGATTTACGAGTATTAGTATTCTTAACTTAGCAAGGAGAATTTAGTGAGTATAATAAGGGGTATAAAGTCAAGGTTCATAAAGAATTCTAATCGTATTTGTTAGGAGATAATACGTTCATAAGTTACTGAAGTGTTATCAACTTAATGGTACTCTCTCCTTAACCTAGTTATATTGAAATGCCAGATTAGATACAATACATGAATGATTTAATTATTGATTAACATGGATATGTGGTATTGCCAGTTAAGGTAGATAAGAAAATTAAATATTATTTGAAAATAGAATCCCCTAACATAGATATGATAACATTTTGTGATTATGTAATGTTTAAGTAATTTAGATTCAATAATTATGGCAAAGATTAACATATTAACTTAAGGATTTAAAAAATGAAGAATTTTTAAAATAAATGCTGGAAGTAAACTCCCCAAACAAGATGTACATATAAATAGATGGTGATGGACGTATTCGTTATTAGAGTTGCTGTATCCCAGACTCATGGTACTTTGTGTTGATTAAGGGAGGGAGACTAGAGGATCTATAACTCGAATAAGTGAATAAGCAGAGTTTGTTGTAAAAAATGTAGGAACTCAAACAATCGGTTAAGGGTGCAGTTAATGTTTGTTAGATATGTTATGGGGATAAGTCAGTTGATCTTGATCTATTTGCAAAGAGAAATGAAGAAGATGATATAACAGACTATTATTTAGTATTTAATTCACCAAAAAAGTATATGAATTTCTATTTAGAAAATTTGAAGATGATCATAGAATTACTATCTAAATGTCAAGTGATAGTAAATTGTAGGAATTGAGCAAAGCAGCTCTAATAAACATAAAGATGGAGAAAATAGGCAAAGCATGCAACCTTATGCGAGAGTATTTGAAAGTTAATTTAAATGACGAAGAAATTATAGATTTGCTAAAAGAGAAGGATATACTTAATTAAGTTTATAATTAATAATCAATTACAGATGACATTAGATCATCATACGTAATGGAGTATTATAAAGCTGAATCAACGAAAGTAATGCGTGATCCAGGATAAGGTAGCTAATTATAGATTATGGAGTCTGAATTAACGAATATCAAAAGTACTATCCATATATATTTAGAAATCGATTTATATACCCTCGATGCTAATGATATATCAAATTTAAGTGATTACTCATTTGACATTACAGTTGTGACAGATAAAAATGAATAATTGCGATATACATGGGCATTGTTCCATTTGTGCAATTTTATCGACTTGTACTAAATAAATAAGGAAACATTCTATTAATTCACAGTAATAGTGCAGGAGAAGTACAGTTATAGGTAGAATCCATTTCATAATTTTGATCATGGATTTACAGTTGCTCATGCCTGCTATTACCTAATAAAAAGTAAATCCATGAATCAGTATTTTGATAAATTCATTTAATTTACTGCCTTATTATCTGCATTATGCCACGACATAGACCATACTGGTAGAAACAATCATTTTGAGAGTCAGAAGCTCTCCAAATTAGCATTAAGATACAATGATGAATCAGTGCTTGAGAATCACCATGCATCAGTTATGTTTAAGATTTTGCAAAAAGACAAATACAACATATTGAGTTCATTGAGTTAGGATCAGTTTTAAATCTTTAGAAAATATGCGATATAAAATATTTTGGGTACAGATATGAAGAAACATTTTGAGATTGTGAAGCTATTGGAATTGAAGTTATCAAAATTACCTGATGAACCTCTAATTCAAAAAGAGGATGATAGAAAATTCTTATCTAGTGCCATCATACACACATGTGATTTGACTATGTAATCAAAGTCATTCAAATTTGCTAAAAAATGGTCCTATCGCATAGCAACTGAGTTTTCTGATCAGAGAACAGAAGAGTAACAATTATCATTACCAGTAACATAACATTTCTTGGCATTAGATACTCCTAATTTCAATTAATTGTTAGCAAAATAAGAGATCTCATTTATAAAAGTATTTGATGTAATTATTTAGTTTATTGTTAAACCAGCTTATGATCTTACAGCTCTTGTATTACAAACTGGATTAGAAGTTCCATTAAAGAATTTAGAAGAAAACCTCAAAGAATGGGACAATTAAAAATGATTATTATCCATAGTATTAGAAATCACAATTAATTGAGTACTTCAATGGCATATTGTTATTCTTCCTTATGTAAAGGGACACGTACTACTTGGTCATTCACAATTTCATAATCAAATCTGCATGGTCTGCCAAAAATGCAATGATAAACAAGTTCCCAAATGGATTCATTCATTTATCCACTTTTATGCTTAATGTTTGAGAGATTTGATAATTTAACATTATTATTTTGATCAAAAAATACATTTTCTGCTGTAATTTCTAAATACAGCTAATATTAATTAAAATAATTTTGAACACTTAAAATTTAGTCCACAATTGACTTCAAGTTCTTGACTTTTCCATATTTGATCCAATTGAGTAGGGAACCATGAGCCATATACTCTCTCACGACATAGACATTTTCATCATCGTGGGTATAGAAGTATAATTTCTGTACATTTGGATGTGAGATGTGATATTGTATTTCAATCCATCTTCTCAATGTTTGGTAACTTTTAGTTAGTAATACTTATCTCTTGGAAATGATGTCTAATTGTGCTTCTTTTTTATTAATCAATACACGATAACACCCATCTTTGAGTTATTCTAAAACCTTCATGTTTTTGATTTAATCCATTAATTATTTATGTAAACAATTCAGCCACCCTCTTCAGATGAAGAGACCGAGTTCATATTTGACTCGAATTAAGTGTAAATCAATGAGAGTAAGACTAAAATCTGTAAAGCAAATGTAATATAAACATTTAATCCAAGGAGGAGATCAAACAATTGACTGAGTCCAATAAGGAATTGATAACATAGCTTAACAGACAGAATGAGCTCCTTGAACTCAAACACAAACAGAATCAATAACTCTAATCAGAAGGTATGAATGATCGTTTAAAATAGCATCCAAACTAAAAGAGTAAGTAGATGATAGAGAGCTCAAGTTACTATAGTCCATGAAGGAGAAGCAGTAAATTTAGAATGAATTGATCAGTATGCATGAGATATTGGATCAGACAACTTAGAGAAATGATCAACTCAATTCAGAGGTATTTGCACTACGTTTGACAATGGAATAATTACAATGTATTATTTATTTGATCATAGAAACCGCTACAATATGTAAAGATGAGAGTAACTAAGCTGTTTAAAAGGAATTAAGGTTTAAAGAATAAATTGATCAATAAATGAAGATTATTAAACAATAGGAAGAGGCTATTAGAAAATTGAATACAGATCTTAATTAAAAAATGGCCCAATATAAAATGGACATTTAGAATAGAGACATCTAAATTCAAGACTTGAAGAAGCAACACCAATAATAAATATAATAGAATTAAGAAATTATTACAGAACTAATAGATCAGAAGAATTAAAACATTTAAAACTCAGTTTACAGAAAGGACTTCTAACCTGAGATCACTAGAATGACCAAGGAAATTGAAGAATTGAAAAACTAATTAAAGGGTTAAACATATTAAGTTGTAGTTTTTAGAGAAAAGGAATAATAATTGAACATTTAAATTCAAAATCAAAATAAATTTTGTCAGGATCTCTAAGTTTAAAATGATTCTCTGACCTAAAACTTAGCATAGAAGGAAAAGGAGATTATTAAGATCAAATCTGATCAATAATCTCAACTATCGGATAAGGAGAATTTAATCCTTTAATTAAATAATTAATTATAATTATTGAGAAAATAGGATTAGAAGATTTCACTTTAAAAGAGTGTAGCATAAAATGCTGATGAAAAATTGTTGAGAGACTTATAAACTAAAAATGAATAAATAGCTATGCTATAGAATGAAAACAATTAATTAGTCAAGTTAATTGAATCACTTAAAAGTTAAAAAAGTATATTTATATTTAATTTAGTCGATAATCAAGGAAATGAATAAGTTAAAATTAAATAACTCGAAAGTGAACTTAAGAATTTACAATCATTCATATATGAGAGTCCTTTGGTGGTGTTGTTCAATCTTTTGGAGGATAGATTGTCAAAATAACAATAAAAGAGTTTCGAGAATAAGAGAAAAATTAATGAATTTTGGACTGGCTAATTGAAGCAATGGACTGAAGGATTTGAGGAATTGAAGCAAGCCTTTTCTGGTTTGAAGATCTTTTTCAAGTATGAGCTTAAGTATCCATCGACTGGTTGAAATATTATTAATTATTAAATGGATAAGAAATGGAAAATAACAGCATTTGTTTCTATATGTTGCACAGTGACATTCTTGGTTATGGCAATAGTGACTCCATTTATATTGCATGATTTGATCAAGTCATAAGCGAGTGATCAAGCGATTATGACATCTGATAATTACGCACTATGGGTAATCGTCATGTATAAATTTAAAGGGACAAGTTCCTGGAGAGACTAATACCTATTTAAAGAGAGATTTTACATTCTATTAATTTACTAATCCTTATGACGTAATGTTTAGGGGCAAAAAACCTGTGTTTGTAGAAAAGGGGCCTTATTCATATTAAGAAAAGCAAAATTTTACGGATTATAAATTCTCTGAAGATGGAAGTATTGTAACATTCAGATGCTGGATATAAACATTAGGAGAAAAGTAAAATGATACAATTACATTTGCTAATTTTGTAGCATTGGGTGCATGGTATTAATTATAGACTACCGAATCTGCTGTGATGGCATTATAGGTCTTTAGTTCTTTTTATTTTGAATTGAAGAAGTTTTTTTACCCTACAATGATTGCTTAAGCTGTAATACCAAATTTTTTGACAGAGTAATCAGCTAAAAATTCATTTTTAAAAGAATTAAGTGAATCTAAATAAAATTTAATTTGGTTTGATGAAGAATTTGGAATGGAGAAAGGATTTGTTTAATGGGTGTAAGTGGTATTATAATAAACTAATGATTCATTTTTAAGAAATTATTTTCAATTATCATAACCTTAAATGAATAATATCATAACATAACTAAGTACATTAGTGAAAGGAGCGTAAGGAATTCTGAAGTAATTATTTTGTAAAGACTCTCCCACAGGAGAATGCTATAGTTCATTTTTATGTGCTAAATAGTGGGCATCATAGGCCATTACTCTTGACCCTGATGCTGGAACAACCCCAGTGCCAAGTGTAATAACAGGAAATAGTACAAGTAAAGGGTATCCAGAATTAAGTTATTTTTATACAGGTATGAAATAATTTAAATAGATTATTTTCTCAAACATATTGAACCTGCAGATGAAAAATATAAGAACCTTAAATTTACAACATCATGGGCTTTAGATTTATTGAATCATTATGAAAACTACTCTATTTAAGATCCACAATACTACACAGACCCACATCTTTTACTTCATGTAGGAAATATGAGATATCTCTATCAAGAAGGCAATTCCTATGATAAAGATAAAAAGGAGGAGCACTTAACAAATATAGCTAGTCGATTTAAGTTACCTTCTAATCAACATGCTAGAGTTTTCTATGAATATGTTAAATATATGGAAGAAGAGTTTGGAGTATAAAAATCAATAAATGGAACAAAAGGTATAACTGGATTAGGGACAGTATCATCTTAAGCATTGTATGGAGAGATGATGAATTTAAGTGATAATCTTTTAGATTACATATTAATGGATCTATTAATCAAATAATTCACTACATGTAATTCTGTATTAGATAAATTGGATTCAGTAGACATGGAATAAAAATATAAATTTTGTAATCAACCTGAATTTTAGAAATGGAATACTCATTCGATTAAACAATTATTATTCATATGTGAACATTAGGAAAGTTAATATTGGTTTGATTTAATAAAAGCAACCGGTCTAAGTAATATTTAATTGTATTAAATGTGTGATGAAAATGAGGATGGATTTGGTAAATAATTAAGTTTAACGCACCAAAAGGTTAAATTAAAGTATGACTGCAAATTAGAGCGATGCACTAAATTAGAAATATCTGTCAAATAATGGGCATTTTCACAAATTTCAAAGAATCCTATTGATGAAATTTACAAACAAAGTAGTACAATTGCATCTGCATATCCTATCTTTAAGAAATTTGAATATACATGGTTTCAAGAAGAATTCAAAGATATATTTACAGATAAGCAATTAACATATGATGAAGCTCGTTATTTATTATCATTTGAATGTCTATACAATGGATAAGTTGTTAGTACAGCTTTTATCTATTCAGTGAATGATGATTTGGAATCATTTAAAAAACTATTACCTTTCCCAGATTTCTCAATTTTACACTACATTAGATATGTCATGATTGAACTTGGGTTAGAGGGATTTGCTGATACAAGAACAGTTGATGAAATACTTTTTGGATACTGGCCAGGTATTACTTAAGCAATCAAATATATGAATCCAGCTATGGGAGGTGATCCGTCAACTGCAATAACAGGCTTAAATTTGAATATTCCTTAATAGGATAGTTAATTATAAAGTGTTTATACTGGAAAACATGATGTCAAATTAGTAAGAAAATATGCTGCAGTGGATGGCCTGCCTTACTTAAATACTAAGATGCCATTTTTTGATGGAAATAAAACTACTATCCGTCAATTTAATCCATGGAATATTGAAGTAGCAGCTAATTTGGGAACAGATGCATTTTCCTATTCTCCAGGTCTAGGTCCTGAAGGAGCAATTGGTACAGTGATCACTGACATTGTTAAGAATATCTATTTAGATTACAATGAAACATTAGACTTCTTTGGACTAACTGCTTATAGATTCAGGAATAATAAACATACATTTGATATAGATAAGGATTACAATAATAATAGGTGGAATGGTTTAGAAAATATGACTACTATTTAAAATGCACCCTTATTCAATAGTCCTACACATTTTTACAATGGAGATATAAAATTGTAAGAAATGATAGAGATTTACAAATATGATAATTTGACTGAAAGATAATGGGCTAGTGATTGGGATGATTCATATGTCATCTATGAACCATATACTGGTGTTGCATTATCAGCTTTATTAAATTTAATGGTTAGTGTGGAGTATAAGAAAGATATTCTATTTCCCTGTGACAATTATGCTGTTTTACCAGTTATGTAATTATGGAGAGGTGCTAATTGGACCAGTGAATAAA
This sequence comes from Paramecium caudatum, assembly GCA_000715435.1. Classification (NCBI taxonomy): domain Eukaryota; phylum Ciliophora; class Oligohymenophorea; order Peniculida; family Parameciidae; genus Paramecium; species Paramecium caudatum. Next base: position 50,905 of record JMSD01000016.1, read on the forward strand.
TTGATATAACATTTGGTGAATTAAAATCTGGATTGAAATTAAGATGGACTTTAGCCATAATTTTCTATTGTGTTTTTGCAGTTCTTTTACTACTAAGTGGAGTGCTTATGTATTATAAATGGTGGATACCACGAAGAGACAGACCAAAAGTTAATGATGACTCATACTAGAATATGAATTCATCATTGAATTCAAGAGAAGGTAGAGTGAACCAATGATATTTATATTTTCTTAATCAATCATCAGATCCGGAACTACTCGATGAATCGCTAGAACTACTTGATGATGAGCTACCAGACGAAGAATCTGTACTTAATGGATTGCCTTAGACTACTCGAAATTCGTTCTTTTCAATTTCGTCTAATTTAAGTGCTCTATCATACAAATCACCCCTCTGTTCTTAAAACGCCTTCAGCAATCGCTGGCTAAATTTAGGTCTCTCTTTTCTTACTGATCTAAGATTACAATATCACTACCTCCAAATCTTATCAAAATTATTTATTGACATGAAATTCTATGTGATGGCTACAGTATTGTCTAAGTTTAGTACTGCATGCCACCATCCTCCTGGAACGAAAATTGTGTCCCCTGGTCCTTATACACACATAACAATTTTGAGGTTCTCTGCTCCTTCTTATTCGATCAACTTGGGGAGTGCATACAAAAAGTAATCAATTGACTCATCCAAGTCTTCGGGGTCTATGAGTTTACGAGCAGCTAAGCCCTTAGCTTTCACGACACATTTAGGGATGTCAGGTGGAAATAGTACCCACAGTTTATGTCCTTGTAGAGAGGTGTTCCAGGCAGAGGTCCACAGTGGGTCAATATGTACTGTTGTTCCTGAGCGCTTTGGTCTACTATTAGGATATGAGTACCCCACTAAGAACCACCTATATGGAGGTCTATGCTTTTCTCCGACTAATGAGAAGAAGTCTTCTTAAAAATATTTGTGTGGTTTAAATCTATTGATTAAGTCTTTGCCGCCTTCCTTTAAATCTTCGATAGAGCTGCGTTACATTAACATTACCTTTCAAACAAATACAAGGGAGAATCATCTTTATTGTACACCAGGTACTCCAGGAAATACTTGAAGGGTAATCTGAGCTTTTTTCCTTTGTCATCCTCACCTATTTTGAATGATGTTTCCTTATATAATTGATATAATTTTTCAAATGTCCAATATTTCTCTACATTCCACTCCTCATTGGAGGAGGATATAATACACGGAATATCTGGAATCTCGAATTGTTTAACAAATTGCTCAGCTGTAAATGTTCGACCATCAACACGAGCAATTGTGAAATATCTATTAGAGGAATGAGATACTTTTCATATTATTTGCGGATATCTTTCATGGATTTGTCGAAATGATTTCGCTTATACCATTCCTTTAATCTTAAGTGGCTTCTGTCTTTTAATTTAATTTCTTCAATCAATTCAACAGTCTTAGAACTCATCTCTTTCTCATAAAAGCGGGATGATTTTAATTTTAGCTTCTTAGCTGTTTCCATAATTAAATATATATATTCAGATAATTATATTTTGTATTTACTATAATATAGAAATCGCCTCTTTTAAATTCAGCAGGCTATTTACATTATCATAATTGTTAATACTATTCATTTTAGATATTGTTCATTTTAGTAAGCAATAAAAGTGCATTTTCAACATTTGCAGTTAGTAAATCCTATTTAATTGAAGTAATCATTTTAATTGCAACATCTATCTGATACTTTCTGTAATCTTTAGTTTATAGCATTCTATCCCAAATATGAAGGGTTATTTCTAGAGGAAAATTTAATGTAAAGCAAGTTATAAACCATTGTAAGCAGTACATACTCGAACTTAATCCAAGATTAGTTAGATGAGTGAAGAGGTGCGGTTAATGGACCTGTAATTAATGTTCGAATTTTATAATAACCCATTGACTCCATTTTTTGTTTAATCTTTAATAAAAACATCTTATAACTGAGTCATTATTCGAGTAAAACAAAAGAAACAATCTGCTTCATTCTAAATTACTAATAATAATGGAGCCAACACATAATTCATGCCAGACTAAGTATTTTAATAAACTTACAATATAACCAATACTTATATTTTACCTTCCATATATGTATAATATTCTTCTCATAATGTCATATTAATTGAATTATTACGTATCATTCTGATCGTAAAAATAATGATCTATTTTTTCATCGATTGATTAATGAAATTATTGATAATGAGTTCGACTTAAATTTATTTAAATCTTACATTACATCATTTTCTAGGCATTTGTGCATAAACTCATTTTAAATGTAG
>JMSD01000016.1:61813-80417 GCA_000715435.1 Paramecium caudatum
ACACTTCAAGCTTTTTCCTATCCGATTCAACTGAGTTTTCTCAAATTGTTTTCCTAGATTAATATTTCATGACTATATTACTATTACTCACAACTAGAGATTCAGTCAGTGTAATTTTTACAGTTTCCTATACCTCTGCTATAAATATATTTTTTTCAAAAGTGGCTTAAACAATACCTCCTTATGGAAAATTTAGTTTAATTTCAGCACAGGAATAAAATGGGCTTATTTTAATGATATTTTAAAAGGACGTTGAGGTTGTTTATGGGATATACGATTGGAAAAGTATGGATTTGTAAATTAAAAATCCAATAATTATGAAAGGAGGCATGAGTTTTATATCTTCTTTGCCTACAAGTATAGCAATGAACATAAGATCCCATTCCCTTGGAGGGGCAATTTACGATATTAGAAATAATACCTTAAATTAATACACTGTGTAAATTAATGCTTTCCTTAATTGTACTATGAATAGGCATAAAGATATTAATTTAACTTTAGTTGCATACAATAACTTTAATTCATCAAGTTTATTAGTGGTATTAAATTACGTACCTGAAGACTAATGGTTAATAGGTTTAGTAGTTTTTGTTTCAATAGTATTTTTTATTGCAATGTTTGTTTATTGGTACAAAACTAAGGACATTAAGACGCGTGATGTATTCTTTATAGATGAATTTGAGATTGAATTATGATATATTATATAATATTCATAACCATTTTAAATCCTTACAGACTTCAATTGACTAATCATTTTTACAAATCACTTTTCCTATGTCATCCTTATCTCCTAATGTCATTAATTTACCATTTAAATAAATTGATGGAACATAACTTAGTGTGTGAGTTAATTTAATGTTTTAAAATAACATTTCTATTCCTTATGGACCATTTGCACACATTAGTGTTCTGATTTGCTAATCTTTGGTGAGGCATTCATTTAATGGTTCTATAAAACATTAATCTCTTTCAGAGCATCCAGTTTTGACATTTTAAAAGAAACATTTAACAAATTTTGTGGCATTTTTTTGATTTTCTTGAAGATCCAAACCGCAAGCCAATAGCATATTACCATAACATTCTTTCTCTTAATGTTGACATTTAGTGTAGTAGGTATTCTTCTCTACTTCATTTCCTGGTTGATATTTTCCGGCTGGAATGAAGTGAACCTTTGCAAGCTAATCCAATGATTCAATAGTTGTATTCGATATTGATGTCATAGCGCTTCGAGTATTAGGGCATAGTGCCTCTATGTAGATGTTGATATCACTACAATATGAGTGGAATGCTAATAAAAATAAAATTATCATTATTATAAGTATCAATTTTGGGATTCCACTATTCCATCCATTTAGAGACAAAAATTAGCATTTGTTTGATTTTGAGGAGAGTTCTCGAAATTTGTTTTAGGTGAGTTACCGGAATGTGGAGAATTATCCATTTCAATTCTGCATTAAGTTCTGATACAGGGTGTAGATCCCAATTAAAGAAATGGTAATCCTCTGTCTGTTTGAGATTAAGCTTATTCTTCTTTGAGATTTGTCATATTTTATAGATTGGGTATCTTTGATAGTTTTTCAATAGAGAATTTTTGGAATTCTTCTTCATTTAATCCATGTCTACAAACAGGACAATTAGCTTATTTTATAGTCCTAGATTACTTATACGAATACCAATCATATAAACATTATTCATGGAAGTAATGCCTGCATGGAGTTTTGCAGTATTTTTCCTTTAATTCAAATTACACTAAACAAACAGAGCAAACTTCATGCATTAATTTTGCATCAATTTTTTCAGCAGGCATATATTTTTTAAGTATCTTTCTATCCAATGCAGGTTTTGATTGTGTTAATTTTTTGTATTATTTTTTGTAGTAATAGACAATCGAGATAGCCAGCATAACTCCTAAAGTTATGACTGAAGTTAGAGTCAATATGGCCCAAAGGGGGAATCTTTCTTCTTCTTCATCCGACCTGAGTTTACACAATAATTACATAAATGTGATAGTAATTGATTTAATTTCGTCCATATTGAAATTAAATATCCCTATAATGAATATGTAATCCTTGATATCGGTTTCTCGTATTAAGTTAAAACTCTTTAACTTTGCATCTGGATTTAGAATCTCGAATTATTATATGAATGATGGTAGTATACTGGAGTTGACTTTATCAGCTGGAATAGTCGATATACCAAACATTTAATCTTCATTATCAATTATTAACTAGATTTAATGGTATTATACTTTATAATTTTGATTCCCCAATATCGTATATGCATAATACCATGAATTTTTGAGTATATCAATTGTGATTTCAAAATCTGTTTGTATTTATTGCATTTGCAGATTGCAATTTGTTCCATATTTAGGAAACTAACATGATGGTTATACTTAGATCATCTGAATATTAAATATTGTACTGCTTCATGGATTGTGATATTAAAATGCATGGTTTTGTTAATTTCAATGTTTTTAAAGTCTTCTAGCATTTCACAACTAACTCTAATAGTGATATTGTTTGTTTGATTGATGTAGACCTTCTAAATATTAGACCTGACTGAATATGCCAATTGATCAGTGTAATTGCTCACTTAAGATTCAATTTGTAATTTGGGGAGACAGTAATTATTATTGGGAAACTGAGTTACAATTAATTGGATGAGGTAAGTCTTGCTGTCATTTAGAGTTGAGTATTGTAATGTTAATGAGTCAGTAACATAGTTCGTATTAAAGGTAGCTATAACCATGGGTATGAATGATAAAATAATCATATTTATGTATAGGAATTTATAGAAACTGCGATTTGCCTATCAACCCAGCATTAAATTCACACATTCTTAGACTCAATTCGAGCCAGTTAAGATGACTGTAAGAGAGGCTATTAATTTGGCTATGGATGAAGAGTTGGCAAACGATCCTAATGTTTTTTTATTGGGTATTAGGATCATTAACTTTAGGTGAGGAAGTGGGACAATTTCAAGGAGCATATAAGGTGTCCAAGGGACTGTTCTAAAAATATGGTGGTGATAGAGTGATCGATACACCAATTACTGAAGCTGGTTTTACAGGAATAGCTGTGGGAGCAGCACTCTATGGATTGAAACCAATTGTTGAATTTATGACTTGGAATTTTGCCATGCAAGCCATTGATCATATTATCAATTCAGCTGCTAAAGCACACTATATGAGTGCTGGTGATCAGAAGGCATCAATTGTGTTTAGAGGAATCAATGGGTAAAAGAGTCATCTAATTTTAGAGCTACAGCATATGTTGCTGCTTAACATTCATAATGCTTTGGTGCATGGTATTCCAATGTACCAGGATTAGTTGTATTGGCTCCGTATGACTGTGATGATGCTAAATCTCTCTTGAAAGCAGCAGTCCGAAACCCAAATCCAGTGGTGTTTTTGGAGAATGAAATCCTCTATAGTGAGGCATTTGAATTGTCTGGGGAGGCTCGTGATCCAAATTACATAGCACCTATTGGAAAGGCTAAAATCATGAGATAAGGGGAACATGTTACGATTGTTGCTTTCTCTAAAATGGTGGATTACAGTTTGAAGGCAGCCGAAAACCTCTCAAAGGAGGGAATAAGTTGTGAAGTGATTAATCTTCGTTCTTTGAGACCTTTGGATAGAAAAACAATAATTGAAAGTGTGAAGAAGACAGGCAGATTAGTATGTGTAGAGGAAGGATGGCCTTAATCTGGAATAGCAGCTGAAATTACAGCTCTAATATTAGAGGGAGGAGCATTTAAGTATTTGGATGCACCAGTTCAGAGAGTAACAGGAGTGGAGGTTCCAACTCCTTATGCTTTTAATTTGGAAGCTTTGGCATTCCCAAAAACAGAACATATTATGGATGCAGTGTTAACCGTATTGAAGGGTGCTGTTTGATTAGTATTAAAAATATGAAATAATTTAATGTGATCGGTGAAGGTGCATAGCATATTGTTTATCAATATATTGGGGAAGATGAGAAACTCAAAGATAAAGTGATTCGTATTCGTAAACCTAAGGAAATTTGTGAAATTTCTAAAAAATTGATCATTCCATTCAATTAGACAGAATGGACACCATTAAAATAATATTTTACAAAAAAGCAACCATATCAAGTGGAGGATTAGTAATGTGAAATCATGGACAATTTATTCTATGATGTAGTGTTTGCGGTTGAATTGAAACCCAAGACATTTTTGCCAATTCTTTCAAATAAATAAGAAGATAAGGATCTTTGCAATCCAAAGAATTAGAGATTCTATATGATGTAATTGTGGAAGGCACAGAAAAAATTACAAAAATAGGGAAAGAATATATATGAGTGCACAAAAGAAGAGATTGAAAGTATAACATCCAAATATGATCCAAGAAAGTTTTACAATGGTAAAGTGGAGAATTTGTTTGATGCAATCATAGATTTACAAGAATATCCAGAGAATAATTATAGGTTGTTTGGGAAGGAGTAAAAATAAGTTAAATAAATAGAGGAATTCACAAATGAAGAAATAGCCTCAATATTGAGTGAAACTCTTATAATTCACCCAATGATACAGTAATTAAAAGCTTTCTTTCATATGTTATAATAAATGAATGTAACAGTTGAAGAAACAAATGAAGCATATTAATAATTGTTAAAAAGAGGTATAACAGAAGAGGAATGTAAATAATTGATTGCAGGTAAGTGTGATGATCCATAATTGTAAGTGTAAGCATTTAAGTTATTGACATTCTCATCATTCTAAGCATTAAGTGATCTATCCATAATTGGAAGTTTTAGGAATAGTGGAACTGGAAAGTTTGTGGAAGTGGGTGATAAGAAATTATATTATTCGTATTCGTTGGTTGATGTAGATTTGAAACCATTGAACAAAATAGCAGATTATATGTCAACAATAGATGAATTGTTAAAACTGAGATAATATATATGAATAAATTAATTCCAGCTATTGTTTGTGATATAGATGGTGTGATTGTGAGAGGTAAAACAGTAGTCCCTAAATCTGATGTTGTCATTCATGAATTACTTAATAGATTCTATACCAATGGAGTGAATAATAATATTAAGATTCCACTCTATTTACTTACAAATGGAGGAGGATGTACTGAAAAAGCAAAGGCAGAATCATTGAATAAGATTCTTGGTAGTAATCTTGAAAGAAAACAAATATTCCTAAATTATACACCTTTAAGGCCAATAATGAAGTAATATTAATAGCAATTAGTATTGATTTGTGGTGCTGGGGATTTGTAGGAAATAGCAAATGATTGTAATCTAAAATACTATTACACTATTGATGAATATTCTGCACTCTATGATAAGGTTTAATTTAAAGAATATCCTCAAATCTCAATCCATTAAAGAGATGTATAGGAAAGAATGGGATAAGTGGGAAATATTAAGGCTGTTTTCATAGTATTTGATCCCATAAAATGGGAGGAAAGTATTTAAACTATAGCTAAATTGGTTTATGAGGATCCAGAGATACCAATATATGTTGTAAATAATGATTTCACATATGCAGATACATTCAAATTACCAAGATTAGCATTTGGAGCATTTACTAATGCTCTAATAACAATAATCTAACATGAACATGGTATAACTCCAAATATCATCCACTATGGTAAGCCTACTTTAAATACATTTAATTATGTGCAATCATATATTCGTAAACATGATAATGTTGGTAACATATACATGATTGGAGACAATCCTGCAAGTGATATACGAGGAGCAAATGCGATAGGTTGGCCATCATTTCTGGTTAGGACTGGTGTATTTCGGGGTGCGGATAATGATGCTTAGGATCCTGGGAAGTATGTGGTTGAGGATTTGTATGAGGCCTACAAATAAATACTACAAATTGAGGGGTTAAAAGTTGTCTGATAATATAAATTAAATTTCAAAATGGGTCAAACTCCTTCTTAGAGTGAAAAGTTTGTGTAGGAATTCTAAAAATAGTGTGTGAAAGTTAGAGAGACTAAGGATTTGAGATTTGGGGATGTGTAAATTTACAGGACGCAACAAAATACATACATCTTAGTTAAGAGTCTATGGTGTAATAATTCATAGGAATATGATTTGGCTATAAGTAAAGTTCTAATAACCTATAGATTCATGTGTGAAAAGATCTTAAACATCTCACCCAAACCTAATTAAGTTGTTAGGCTATCATTCAAATTCATAAAATTAATGGTGTGGAGATTTTTCAAAAATTACTGTTTACCTTGAATTCTTTGATTACACTTTAGAAAAATCAATTGAAACAAGAAAGCAAACTAATCAATACTTTACAGAAGCAGAATTATGGAAAATGTTATTCACTATCGCTAAACTTGGAATCTATTTGGAGGAGCAAAATAAAGTACTTGGGGATATTAGACCATGTAATATACAATTGGCAAGTGATCTTAAAATGGCTGTACTATATAACTAATCATAGGAATTTGGGATTTTGAAACCAGATTAGACTGGTTACCAGAGATAAATAAATAATTCGGAAGTAGCATACTTGGCCCCAGAATAGCTTTAATTTATAAATTTGAATACACCACCAATTAATTCTAAGGCAGATGTATACTCACTTGGAGTTACAATGTTAGAGTGTTCTACCCTGACAGCTGGTAAAAATATCTATAATGGAAATCAAATAATTGGAGCTAATTTACATTAATTATTAGAGTAAATAAAGTAATTAGGATATTCTCATCCTTGGTATAGAATGGTTAGAGAGTTGTTGAAAGAATAACCTGATGAAAGACCTTCTTATACAGATATATATGTAAATTATTAATCCATTTTAGGATGCCCTTAAATAATTTGAAACATAAATATTAAATCTGTAACCATTCTCATTAGTTTAATAGCCAGTATCAGTTTCACCTTATAGACCTTCATATTAATAGTATTCTTAATCATTGCCCCCAGCTCAACCATAACCACCATAATACCATTAATAAATGATTCCTTAAGGTTCTTTACCTTAATAATAATAAATTGCACCATAATAGTAGGCAATCATTCCATAATAAATACCACAATAACAAGTAATACCACATCAACCTGTATTACCCTAATAATAAGTAATTCCTCCATAACATTTGCCACAATAACAATAATAATAACCACCAATTCCTTAATAATAGTTATTAGGATCATAGTTACCTTATGCATAATAACCCCCTTAATATTCTTAATATTAATAATAATCATATGCCTATAGTTATCAGTAAGCTCCTTAACAATAGTAGACCTACTTAAATGAATTGGCTAATGCTTAATCTAATTATTTTGTATAATAACCAAATCAACTTCCTTAGTAAATTGAATAGTCTCCTTATCATACACTTTAATCACCTTAAAATCTAACATCAACAATGTATTATTAAGAGGAGTAGGAGGATGGACTTAATGAAATAGATAGAAAGATTTAGTAAGCTCTAAAAATGACAAGAGACACTGAAATGAGAAACAAATAAACCCCAAATTACTATTGAAAGATAAATGAATATTAAAATTAAAAAATTAAACTTATTTATCCAATAAATATATAATAAAAATTCGTCATCAAGATTATAAAAATAAGAATTTAAAGCTTCTTGTGAATTCAATTCAATTAGATTAATATTATTATGAACAAATTAATCATACTACTACTAATTTTAAACATAGCATTTACCATAGATGTTGTACCAGATTATGATGTAGAAGCATATTTAGGAGATTGGTATGAAGTGGCAAGTAGTCCATGGGTACACACTACATTCGAGAAAAATGGATTTTGTAACAGAGCAAGGTATGGAGCATTGGCTAGTGGAGATTTGAGTGTGTATAATGTTTAGAGAGATGGTGGAAAGGATGGTGATGTAAAATCAATAGATGGTTATGCAACAATTCCTGACTTAAAGGAGAAAGCAAAGTTGAAAGTGCATCTTGATGGAGGAAGAGTGCCAGCAGGAGATTATTGGATAATAAAATTAGGACCTTTAATAGATGGCCAGTATGAATGGGCTTTAGTCAGTGAACCAGAAATGTTATTTATGTGGGTATTGGCAAGGAATCCAGAGTAATATAGAGAGGAGTATGAGGACTTTGTTCGAGACATAGTTAACGAATTGGGATTTACTGGAATTTTAAATAAATATGTTCCTAGATATTTCGATGGTTGTGTGCCATATGATGATTGATATCAATATCTTCTTGGTGCTGTGATAATTTCATAAAACTCGTCAAAGGAAATTTATTCTGGACTTTCTGTCTTTCTAAGAATATGAATGTGGTGAATCATTTCGTGCAATTCATCATCATTCAGTGTTTCACCTAATTCCTTGGCAACACGTTTCAAATTGACAAAGTCGATAAATCTAATAATATTCAAAATTCGCACCCAGTATCTTCAGGATCATAGATTTAGAATAGTTTAAAGGCTCCTTCTCTGGTTTTGTTGTTTCCCAATCTATTGGAGATAATATCCACGAATGTATCAAAGTTAATTGCACCTCCGAAACTACCTACCAAATAAATTTACTTTTCCAAATCCTGTACCATTTGGTAAACGAATTTGTTTCTTGCATCAACACCTAAGTCTTCGAGGACTTTCTTGATTTCATGGGGATCGATTGTACCACTCTTATCATCATCAAACAAATCGAAGGTTTCCTGATTAGATACATGAATACTCTTAAATCATTGATTTCTTCTGGTGTTAAGTAATTTTCCTTGGGTTTTGGTGGTTGTGCTGGGCCTCTGACAGGTTTGTTGGGAGCTGGGGCTAATTCTTATTGCTTGTTAACTCTTGAAGCCATATCTTAATAATTTTATTTATATGTTTTTCATTATGCATAATAATCCTAATATAAGGTGTCTAATATGTTTGTTTTACTCATGGTTATGTGTTCCTTGAATAACTATAGTTATTTGTTATTGTATACAAGGATACAAAGATCATTTCCTTAAATACTAGAGTTATTTGAAAATGTTACTATGAATAACTGAATTTTTAATTATCAGAGGTACCAATTTATTTATTGACTATAGCTTCATGTAATTTGATGTTTAAGTCATAGATATGTAATTATTGTTATTTGTCAATTGCTATAATGATTCCATTGAAGAGAGCGAGCCATAATACTTGATATCCTTTATCACTCCAAATAGATTTTGAAAAATCTTTATGAAATAATCTAATTTAATGAAAGAATACTTAATAAATCCATCAACATATCCAACACAGAAGTAATTATTGTAGATATTACTAATAACTAGGGGTTACATGTATGAGTCATCGAAGTAAGATTTTAATTAATTAACATTAATGACCTTGTTAGGGCCGCATATTAGAATACTATAAACTAAAAATATATTTATTGAGATTACTTATCAGTACTAACACTCATATTTGAACAAATTTTATTGAATCCTTTATTAAGGGAGGATCGTAAAATAAATTTATATTTTGACTTAATCCCCAATTCAACATATAACTTTTCTTATTCATCATATCTCAAATCCTAAATTTACCAAATCTAAATATTCCCAAATACATCCATTGCAACAACTTCATGAATTAATGTTAAATTATTAAATTAAACTGATTGTATTTATGATAATTAGTATGAATCTGCAAATTGATCTAGGATTTGTAGATTCCATTCTGATGAAAAGAATAAGCATTTTACATTAAATTAATCTTTGAGAAGAGTTTTAATTTTATCTGTGTATTTATTACTGAATCCTTTATCACTCAAACTCCAACCTGCCAACTGTCCATCACTATTACCACAGACTAAGAAGTTTGAATTGCAAGTTAGAGTTGTAATTTATGATGGAATGTAATATATTGTATTTGGGGATTGAAGAACAATAGATCCATTTAACCATTTATTTTCATCATTTTCTATGTAAAATGATTAGAATATATTCGAATCATTGTGTGTGACTACGTTCAAATATTTGCATTTAAAAGTGCTACTAATTTGTTTAGGAATTGAAAATTAATCCTATTAAAATTATTATGTATTGCTATTATCTTGAGATAGTATTTCTTCCATGATTTCACATGCCATTTCAATAAATTCACTTAATCTGTTATTCTTTTGCTGCTATCTATGTGCCAAAAAGGTTCTATTGTAATCTTCAGGACATTAACCACCAAAATCATTTGTTTAAAACTCATCAGTTTAGGTATCTATTGTAATTCTGTCATCAAATGCTTAATCACATGAATTTCTCAGGATGTTTGCCTTTATATGATTTAAGTATGTTTCATACTCACCTTAAGGAATATTAAATAATATTACTTCTTGGTTAAATTACAAGTTAATTGCTATAATCATCTATTTCAAGGGATATTAATTGTCTTAATTCTTTTACTCTTTATTTTTGGCTTTCCTTCTTGCCCTAAGATACATTTTCAGTAGTATTAAACTTTGGTATACTCTATTAATTAATTAATGCAATACTCTTTCTTTGTAATCATCGATAGTTTTTGGAACTTATTTTTCTTCCTAAACTTCTGGTACAGGTACGAGGGGTTCTTCTGGCAATTGTACAACTTCTTTAATTTATTTCTTTGTAGTTTTTGTCATTTTCTTATTTGTAACTTATGGCTTTTCTGTAGGTTATTATTCAATTTAAATTGTTTCAGCAACAGATGTTTATGGGGCTCTTGTTCTTTAAGGTTTAGGGTCTTCCTCTTCTTCAACAGCAGGAGTTGTAAATTTTATTTTATTCTCAAGAAGCTCGGAAACTTTAATTGTGTCCTTGGTTATGGGCTCCATTTGTTTAGTTGGCCTAATGGCTTTTCCCTTTTTGAAGATTTCAGCACCTTCATTGGCTTCAGGGGGTTTGAAGATGTTTGCTTCAGGTTGGTTGAGTGGTCTGGATTGAATTTTCACCTACACCTTCTACCTTAACTCTTCCTATTGTAGTTGCATAACTTCCTATTGTATTTTTTCCTTCTTTGCCTTCATATTAATAACAGGGCCTTGAAATTATGAATTTTGAACAACATCCTCTTGAACAGCAGGTTATGGTGCTTGAAGATTAAATTTCCTAAAACCATTGATTGGTGTTCTTCCTTATAATTATTTCAATAATTACTCTATTGCTTCTATTCATCAACTTTTGATTCTGCTAGGGGCTCTTGCATTACAATAGATTAGCGAGTTTCTTCTTTTTTTGAACTAGGAGGTCGTATAAAGGGTCTTGTGTTAATTTTAGGTTCTTGTTTGACTGGTACTGGCTCTTCTTGCACCGGCTCTTCCTGTACTTGGCTCTTAATATTGAAATTGGGTCTTAGTTTCAAATTAGGTCTTGTGTTGGACATTTAAAATAATTAATATCATTATATTTTATTCTTGGGCAAGTTGAGCCACTCCAATATGAAGGAATTCTCTGATATAAATTAATAGAATGTTTAGTAATCTATATACTTTTTTGGTGTCTCTTCGAAAGTTGGCATTTATTTCGATAAAACATACTCTAATTCAGAATCAATCATAGTTTCTATATCAGAGGGTGATAGTTGTATTAATGGGAAGTTGGGTAGTAGGCATTTGAGGGTTTCTATAATTTTTTCTTTTGCAATTTACTACTTACTAATCACAATACATTCTAATTTTTTGTATCAATTAGTTTGAAGAGATACTTAATTTGTGCTGCCTTATTAGAGGAGAGGAAAGTTGCATACCCGAAAACGAATTCTCTAAAATTCAGAACTCTATCATTATTGAGATCTATGCGTGTAAAGATTAAATTAGTTGTATCTTGTGACCTTGTATAACGATTATAGTACTTATTTTGAAATCCTCTATGAAATTCATTGAAATCTATGACTCCATCATCTTTAATTAAACTACTTAGATTTTGAAAGATTCTGTAGAGGTTTTGTACATCTTCAAGGGAGAGGTTAGCTTAATCTGCGAATTCTTGTAGTTCGTATGTAGTGAGTAAATATTATTTTGATTTCGTAATTCCCATTATTTAAAATAATCTATATGGAAGCTGATCCATTTATCAAAATTATAGTAGTTGGGGAATAGGGAGTTGGGAAGACTTGCTTACTAAATCAATATTGTTATGAGAGGTTTGAGGCAAATAGTCCTCCAACAATAGGATGTGATTTTACAACTAAAGTGACTCAATCGAATGGATAAACAGTGAGACTCTAATTATGGGATATAGCGGGATAGGAGAAATACAATGCAGTGAGTAAACTGTATGTAAGAGGTGCATTGGGTAAGAAGTAGTAGTAGGTTTAGGATGTTTAATAGTATGTGATATAAAGGATCCAAATTCTTTGGAAGAAACATTAAAATGGAAAAGTATTATAGAGGAGAACAGTGATTAGAACGGAATACCAATAATGTTGGTGTAGAATAAATGTGATTTGGTTGGAGATGAGGAGAAGGGGGAATTACTCAATTAATTGACGTAATTTGCAAAAAATAATAAATTTTTTAAGTGTGTACAAACAAGTGCAAAAGAAGGTACAGGATTAAAGGTATGAATATTAGTAAGTTAGCAATTATTTACTGATTTGATACAAGAGATCATGGATAAAGGATTATTATAAAGTTAATAAAAGAACTATAATAAGAGTACAAATGTTCAATTAAATACTTAATAACCAGCACCCAAATAAAATGGTAAAGGATGTTGCTGAAATGAATATTAATATATAATTTTTTAAAAAAGATTAAATTTTTAAATAAATAAAAATAAAATATTGAACAATGGTAATAAGTGTAGTAATATTAGCCACTTACAAAATTCGTAGAAGTAGGAAGAGTAGTGAAGATTAATTATGGTCCATAGGAAGGTAAATTGGCAACAATTGTTGAAATCTTGAACGATAAAAGAGTTCTTGTAGATGGACCAACAACAGGAGTACAAAGATAAGTGATTCCAATCAGAAGATTGACATTAACAAAATTCACACTTAAAGGTGCAACAAGAGGTGCTAGAACAGGAGTCATCACTAAGGCAATCAAAAAGTCTGATCCATTTGCATTATATGCTAAGAGTAATGCTGCCAAAAAAACAGCAAAGAAAGCAGTCAGAGCATCATTGACCGATTTTGATAGATTTAGAGTTCTCATTCTTAGAAAGAGAGTATTATATAGTGGTTATCATTAGAGAAGTGCACTCCTTAGTACCTAACTCAAGGCTCTCAAGAAGGGTAATAAAGGAAAGGCAGCATAACCTAAAGGTGGTAAATAAAAGAAACAATGATCATCATAAAGTATATTATTCATTCATTCTGGTCAAAGTCTTAACTACTTCTTGAATCTATACTTCTACTTGTTGCTGATCCTTGTCTTCTTAATTTTGACATTTAAGTATTATATGGAGCTTACATTAATTTTTATGTTCCTGTGAAGTTTAATTCAAATACTTATTCCTTTGTTTGATCTTCAGGTAATTTTTCAATATTTTTTCTATACACACCTGTATTATCATGACCATCATGTAATAACATTTATTTTTCAATCTCATATTAACTCTTACCTAATACAATTAATTAATCATAACCATCAGTCTTATCTATAGAAAGCATATGAGACTGATTAAATTGTGTTTATTGTTTTTCAATTTTCTTCATTAAATATTCTTCGCTTCTAAAACTTTTAAAGGGAAGTGAGCTTTAATTCATATCTGAATCATTTTTAAATCTACTGGATATTGTTAAATGATTGCTATCAGGTAAATAATTTGGTTTCCTATAGTATTCAATTCCACCTTTATGACCACAAACAGATGATTCTTAAAAAGCATTAGGTAAATCAGAACCCTTATAATATACTCTAATACCACAATGAAGTCATATTTCAAATCATTTTCGACAATTATTTCAGTGTCTTTCAATTTTAATTTAACTTCATTAGATTAATCGGGTTTTCTCAGTGTCATTTACCACACTCTTGGTCCAAATCTCTCATAATCAGTTTTTAAAGCATCAAATGCAGCTGCTGCTTCTAATCTTGTTCTGTAATGTTCTGCTTGAACTAACTAACATTCTGAGGGATCTCTACTGAGTAAATTTGCTTATCTTTATGTAAAATCATTCCAATGTTACTCAACTTATTCATGTTTATTCATTACACGTTCTTATTTTGTCATATTTGATCTCATAACAGGTTACATAACCCTAAATAACCTTATATATTACTCTATTTTTCGTTTTTCAAGTTATCTGTTCGTATCTATTCTTTCCTTAATTTTATCCAGTTCCTCCAATAATTGAGTCTTGGTTGTTAATTTGTTTCTATCCTTCTTAAATTTCCCTGATCCTCCTCCTTTTTAGAGACTTCTTAAATCACTCTTTGCCATAGACCTCTAATCCTAATCAATTCGTGTTTATGATTTTTGAGGGAGTTATCGGATAGCAAATTCATCAAATTGAGTTTTTTTGCCATTTCTAATTTTATTGAACCAATCCTGCCTTCCTAAAATGGAATACTTTATAATTTCTCCTTTCTCATTGTATTTGGGTCCCTTGTCGATGTTGAAATCATCATTGATCTCTTAGAAAATATTCCTGTCACTTTATGTTTATGGTTCATTTATGGCTAAACTCTTGGCTATGAATAATTTATGAATTCTTTTGAGACGATTTTCTCTTATTAAAGTGTCTTCTCTTTAGAACTACATTAATATAAATAAATGTTATGTAAATTCTAGAATTGAATATGAAATATTTTAATGTGGTTTTATGAAGCCAACCAGACAGATTTTAAATTTTAAATTAAATTATGCGCCCTAAAACCATTGAAGAGTAATACAAAAAGATGACTCACATAGAGCACATTCTAAATAGACCCGACACATATATAGGGTCAATTTAGAAGTAGACAGAGTAGATGTGGATTGTGAAGAATGGAAAAATGGTTCAAAAAGAAATTGAATATGTTCCCGGCTTTTTTAAAATATTTGATGAAATTCTAGTGAATGCTGCAGATAACCTTTAGAGAGATAAACCAGAGCACAGAATGTCATACATCAAAGTGGACATAGGAAACACAATCACTGTAAAAAATGATGGATTCCCTATTCCAGTTTAGGTTCACAAAGAATTGGATGTGTATGTTCCTGAAATGATTTTTGGTGTCTTTTTAACAGGAAGTAATTTCGATGATACTGAGAAGAGGGTAGTAGGTGGAAGAAATGGTTATGGAGCCAAATTAACCAATGTATATTCGACTGAATTTACAGTTGAAGTTTGTGATGGATAATCATACTTTAAGTTAACGTGGAGCAACAACATGGGTAATAAATCAATACCAATCATCAAACCTCTAAAAAAAGATCCATATGTTTCCATTACATTTAAACCAGATTTATAGAGGTTTAGCATGAAGGAGATAGAGGATGATGTTTAAGCACTATTGACTAGGAGAGTTTATGATATGGCTGGAATATATGGTAACAAAATCTCTGTCTACTTGAATGATGAAAAACTTAAGATTAATTCATTTTAGAAATATGTTGATCCTATTTACCTGAGGGATCACTGAAGATATATGATAGGGAAATGACAACTCCAAGATGGGAAGTTGTGGTAAGTTATTCTCCAACATAATTTTAACATATTTCTTTTGTAAATGCCATATTCACATAGAAGGGAGGTACACATGTTAATCATGTGACAGATAAAATTATATAGGAAATATAGACAGAAATGAGTAATAATAAAAAGTATAAATAAGTGGAAGTTCAAAAATATTAGATTAAATAATCATTATGGGTTTTTGTGAATTGTTTGATTGATAATCCATCATTCGATTCATAGACTAAGGAGAATATGACAACAAAAGTTTCAGAATTTGGTGGATCTGTTGAAGAGAAATTCAAAGTTACAACTAACTTCTCAAAAGCTTTGTTAAAAACAGACATTATAGAAACTATATTCTAATAGGCAAAGGCAAAAGCAGATGCTAAATTGAATAAACAAATGAAAGGAGTGAAGACAAGTAGAATTCATGGAGTAGAGAAGTTAGATGATGCCAATGATGCTGGTAAGAAGAATTCTGAATTATGTACACTAATTCTAACAGAGGGAGATTCAGCTAAAGCTTTGGCTATGTCTGGTATAGATGTCATAGGTAGGGATCGTTATGGTGTCTTCCCTCTAAAAGGTAAACTACTAAATGTAAGAGAGGCAAACCAGAAATAAATCCTTTAAAATGATGAAATTTAAAATTTGATTAAAATTTTAGGCCTTTAAAAGGATAAACAGTACACAGATCTCAAATCTTTAAGGTATGGTTCAATAATGATAATGGCTGATCAGGATATTGATGGTTCACATATTAAGGGTTTGGTAATTAATTTTATTCACTACTTTTGGCCAAGTCTTTTTAATTATAAGGGTTTCCTTAAAGAGTTCATAACTCCACTGATAAAGGCTTCTAAAGGAAATCAAGTGATACCTTTCTTTACAGTATAAGATTTTAATAAATTCGCTTAACAAGAAGACATCAAAACATGGAAAATCAAATATTACAAAGGTCTGGGAACATCAGATGATTAGGAAGCATAGGAATATTTTAAGAACCTCCGAACACATACAATATAATTCCGATATGAAAATGAATAAGATGATGAATCAATTGACTTATGTTTCAATAAAAAGAAGGCAAATGAGAGAAAGTAATGGTTAGCATAATATAATCATGATTTATATGTGGATCATACATAGAGAGAATTAAGATACAATGATTTTGTTCATAAAGAATTGATTCACTTTTCTATGGCTGACAACATTAGATCAATACCCTCAATCATGGATGGTTTGAAACCAGGATAGAGAAAGGTATTGTTCGCTTGTTTCAAGCGTAATTTGAAATAGGAGATAAAAGTAGTTTAATTGGGTGGTTATATTGCAGAGCATTCAGCATATCATCATGGAGATATGTCACTTGTTAGTACAGTTATAGGGATGGCTCAAAATTTTGTTGGCTCAAATAATATTAATTTACTATTACCAAAAGGTTAATTTGGTAGTAGAGCTATGGGTGGTAAGGATCATGCATCTGCAAGATATATTTCTACAGCATTAAATAGAATTACTCGATACATCTTCCCAGAGTAGGATGATCATTCATTGAAGTATATAGAAGATGATGGTTAAATTGTTGAACCAGAATATTATGTTCCAATTATTCCAATGTGCTTAGTTAATGGAGCTGAAGGAATAGGAACAGGTTGGTCAACTTATATAAGCAATTATGATCCAGTTGAAATAGTTTAATAATTGAAGAATAGAATGAACGGCATACCTTTTGAGGATATGTCTCCATATTATAGGAATTTCGATGGTACAATAGAAAATCTACCTAATGGAAATTGTGCTGTTAAAGGATTGATTGAATTAAACCCAGATACGGATGTAGTGACGATTAAAGAATTGCCAATCAAGAAATGGACCAAAAATTACAAGGATTGGTTAGACAAGGAGATGTAGGAAGAGGGAAGTTCTATTGTAGATTTACGTGAACATCACACAAAATACAAGATTCATTTTGAGATATAAATGAGTGAAGGATATGTGAGTACATCAATAATCCATATGATTATTTCAAACTTATAAGTGCAGCTAACATTAGCAATATGGTTTTATTTGATTCAGAGAATAGAATTAAGAAATATGAAAATGTTAAATAGATTATGGAGGATTTCTATACCGTTAGACTGGATTTCTATGAAAAGAGAAAAGAATACTTATTATCTAAATTAGATAGAGAGGTTCAATTACTGGGTAATAAATTGAGATTCATTAAAATGGTCATAAGTGAAGAAATTACCTTAAGAAATGTCAAAAAAATAGTTTTAGTTTAATAATTAGATAAATTTGGATTTACTCGTTATTCTAAATTGATTCAAGTTAAATCAACAAAACTTAAAGCTTTTGGAGATAAAGAAAAATCTTCAAAAAATGTAGATGAAACTGAAAGTGAACTCGAAGAAGATGAGTAAATAAGTAAAGTAAAGTAAATTTCAAAAAAAGAAGGAAATGTTGATATTAAAGATTTCAATTATTTACTTTCCCTACCTCTCTTCTCTTTAACCTATGAGAAAGTTGAGAAATTGTAAGAAGAATTAAATTAAAAAGAATCTTAAAGAGAAGATCTAGTTAGAAAACCAGTTACTGTGGTTTGGTAGGAAGATTTAAATAAATTCCTTGAAGTCTATGAAGAAATGGTTGAAACAGACCTAAGACTTATTAATTAATAAGAGAAAATGCCAGGAAAATAATTAAAAAAACCAGCAGCTAAAAAGAAAAATAAAAAGGAAGAGGATTAAATTAAAGAAGAACATCCATAACCTAAAAAGGATGATATAAAGGACCTTTTAATGAAATATTAGAAACCAGCAAACCAAGTTAAATAAGTCTAAATCATTCCTGAAAAGCCAGTTCCCATTCTTCAAACACAAAATTAAAGCCAAAAGATTCAGGTTTCCTAAGCTCCATAAGGAAGAAAAGTGAGAAGGCTTAAGAAAGATAGTGATGATGATGATGAATATAATCCATGATATATATTATAATTTATAATTTATTTACAATTTAAAAATTAAGATTAAAACTTAGAATAAAATAT
>JMSD01000016.1:81290-91598 GCA_000715435.1 Paramecium caudatum
TTAGCTTTTCTACAAACCTTTTATAAAATAAAGGTTTTCTATCATTTGTAATTTTTTTTTAGTTACTATCAAAAGAAAGCAATTCTTAATTAATAACTGCATTATCTAAAAAGTACTGTGTCCAAAAATACCAAATTATTATCATAAACAACTCAGAAATATTTAGTCCTTTGAAAAATAAACACTCTATTTATTGGGTTATATATTTGTTTGACAATTGTTATTGATTTAATTTCAGACTATCACATAAATATTAATCTAAATGTTATTAATAATTTAAGGGATTAAATTTGAGTAATTTGACTAATAAGATGTATTCTTTACATTTTTCTATTTATTATTAATTGTTAAGAGGCAATTTTAGTTAGGCTTATTACACTTCATTTTGAAATTCTAAATATTAAGATTCATTCTTTTCTTTTAACAAATCAATTAAATATTACATTTAATAGAGATATTTGGTCAAATATGAACCAATGATTGAGCAAGCTTTTTTTTGGGCTTCTAAATCAATTTCATATATAAATGGAAGTATTAACTTCAAAGTTCGATAATCTGTAATGTTTTCTTTTCGATCCAGAATTAAAATTAAATCAACGAATTCAAAAATAGCCTTTCCAAGTTTTTATAGTATTGCTATGTTATTAAAAATAATTTATGGAATACTATTCTCCTAGCAAAACTAACTATTTTGGAGCATTAAATTAAATTATTTTTCATTTCTCATTTCTTTCAATTCTTTATAGATCATCTTAAAATCCTTATTCAAATCCTTATCCTAGAGTAGAAAATTCCCTTTATTATAAAAAGAGGAAGAATTATATTTAATCTGAATAATTTGGAGAGCCTTCTCTTTATCACTTAAACTTAGTTTGTTGAGTAGATTTTCTAAATCAAATATGATGGCTTCTTCGTCAAGTAGTCCATCATCAATTTCTGACAGTAAATCATCAAGTTCTTTTTTATGACCTTCATTTTCTATTAAAATATTTTCCATAATAATTAATGAAAAAAAATTATCATATTAATAGTCATATTTTATTGATGGTTCTGTAAATATAATATTGGAATCAACTGAATATATTTATAAGACATTAAATTAACTGATTAATGCTTAAAATAGAGAATGTTCGTATTTAAAAAGAATCTCAATCTTAAAAAATGACTATTAAATGGATACATAATAATTATATATCGAATACTTCATTGTAGATTAATGATTGTAAAACAATCTATGAATAAAATATATATTTAATAAGTTATTATTATTTTAAAATGTAGGGTATCAATATTTAACTATTTATTTTTAAGTGTCCATTAGGAATTAGAGTTTTCTACTTTCTAGTTAAGGAGATCCGAAAATGTCTTCGTCATCTTTTTCTTCAAAAGACATTACATACACATGGGCTTAAATTCTAATTAAATTATTATAATCTTACTGTTAACTGGATAACATATTTCCTTTGTGTCCACCAATTATCCATAATTCATTGCCATTTCCCATAGTATCTGCTGCACAATAACATCTAGGGATAGGAATAGTACCATGTATTCCTGGTTTAGTCCTAAAAATAACGAAAAAGTTTACCAGATCAGAGTATCTGGATTAAAATGATACAAATCCCCTAAAATTTCGGTATAATGTTATCCTCTACCACCATAAATAAATATATGTCCAGCTATGGCTTAACCAAGATGACCATGTCTAGGAGATGGTGGCTCTCCTTTGGCTAATTGTGTTAAATCAGTCCATTCTGCTTCTTTAGAGAAATCAACAACCCATAAATCATTGAAATTAGGTGAATAATGTCCTTCAGGTAAGGATTATCCACCGAATACATACATTTTATCCTTAATTTATGTAGCAGAATGAGCAAATCTAGGTGGAGGTCTAATTGAATGTTCATCTTAATCATAACTAAATAAAATGTTATATTACTGTGTCCACATCATTGTTGTTAAATCTAAACAATAGAGATCATTATATATTTTTTGAACCTCTAAATCATGACTGCAATAATATCCTCCAAAGGATATTAATAGTTGATAGTTCGAAAGGAATGTGAGTGATGCTTTTTCTCTTGGTGAAGGTATTTGACCTTTTGGTTTACTTTGTATCCAAGTCTTTGTTGTAGTGTTGTATACGAAATAATCATCAAATACTTTATCAGAATTAAGTCCTCCATAATAAATAATTTTATTTCCATATTTAATGGCACTAAATATAATTCAATATACTTATGAAATGCTCTAGGATCTGGGATAGGTCCTTTTGTATCTTCAACTATTCTAAGTTCTTTAGTTCTGGGGTTGAGGATATGTAAATCATTTTTAAAATTATGTCCAGTTCCTCTACCTCCAAAAATGTAGAATTCATTTCCAATACCAGTCATAGTGAGTCCATGAATTCTTTCATACTTTTTTTAGATTGAGTATTAAGTGAAATAAACATTATCATAGTCTTATGGTAAATAATGTTTTTATCTGCGATTTACATGAAGAATATTATTCTTACTGAATCCGTTCTCTACTGTGGGGAGGGTTTCATCGTAGACAAATTACCCTGCTATAACAAATTTATATTAATAAGATCCTGGTGCAAGATGTAAATATGCATAATTAATGTATTTTTTGGCAAAGCTAAGGAATTTTCTATTTAATTATATAGGTTATGTCCAATCATCCCAAGATCCTTTGACAAACATTTCATTACAATCAATGTATGTTTTAATTTTAACTTTAGTAGTTTCCTAGTTAGATATTAGAATACTTTAGAATTTTATCTAAATAAAACATCTTCATCTGAATTTATTTCTTAATCATCTGAACTATCCAATTATAATTGCTTACGAGGTACAACTTCAATCTAAATTACATAATTTATTACTAAATTATTGTATGTTCCATAATTATTATATATGATCTCTGCATTTGGATCATGTCTCCAAACACCATCTACATTAAATTTATATTAATGGAATCCAGGAGCTAAAGGGGGATTTATTTCAGTTTAATAGAAGCTATATTAGATATATTATACAATGGTGGTTGCTTTGATTTTACCATTGGGTATCCAACTTAAAAATGGCTCCAAGATCCATAGAGTGTCACTACACTTCCTTCATACTTCCACTCAATCACTGTTGAGTTTACAGCACACTCTTGATCTTCGTGACGATTCCCACATAGATTGCAATAATTAATCATTAATAATGTTACGGAAGTTTGTAAAATTAATACGTACGTAATAGAGATATTACATAAATTATGTGTAAAAGAATCCTTCAACTAAATTTGATAATGAATTTTAAGCAACACTAAATCAAGATGGAAAATTAATACCAAATATGGATCATTCTATTATATCTAATCATGATGATAAATTTGGATTATCTCATGTAAGAGATCCTACAAAAATGTATATTCCTATATATTTAGATTAACTCATTTAAAATCAGTTGAATTTAAGTATTCTTTCAATGATTTAACATACTTTTTAAAACATTTAGTCTATATTAGTGAAGAACATTAATTAAGAGCATAAATAATCAATAACTATAATTTTAAAGAATTTCTTAATCATATAAAGAAATGTCTATTTACTCAATAAACTGGAAAATTCCCATTGATTGGATCCTATGCATATTGTTTCAAATAATTAGAAATTAATGATCAGGAATTGTGGAGATTATTGGAACATAAAATACTAGAAGATGAATATCACACTACATTTGAAGAAAGTGTGTATGCCGCTTAAGGATTTACTAAATTACCTTTGATGTATTATGGTTAGAAGGAAGAATTTATTTAAGGAAAGATAGATAAATTATATAAAAAATTAGAAAGAGTTATTCGTATAACTATTTGGGAAGTTAATCCAATACATTATCACTCGATAGTAATGTCACTAACATAAGTAAATCGTTTTGATCCTGAAATGTTTGGAAAATTGGAATAACATATTCTAACAAATTTGTCACTTAACTATACAACAAAAATGATGGTTGACATTCTATTTGCATTTGCTAAAGGAAAGTAGGGATCATTAGAATTTTATGATTCAATGTAGTATGTAATCTTTAAGGGGCATATGTTTAATAGAAATTACTTTTTATAATCCCTATCAGAATTAAGTTATGATGGTCATTTAGTAGCAGGTTTATTGGGAGTGTATAAAGAAGCATAAGATAAGTATAACGAATTTTAATTACATCCTGATTTCTAAAGTAAAGTACATAATTTAATGACAAATAAATTAACTTATTATGATTTAGATTCTCTTACATAAACTCTAGAACTATTACCCACATTTATTAAGGATGATTACAAAAATATTTAAAATCAATTAATAACAAAAGTTCTTACATTTAAAGGATAATTTTAAATTTAAGATATTCTAAGATTTTATAAATTCATAGAATAAAATTATGATACTATTGAATAAGCACCATTAGAATAAATGAATTATGTAGAAGAGAATTTATATAAATATAGTGATTAAGTTAGTATTGATGATTTAATTGTAATTTTACAATATTTAGTAATTTATTCTCATTAACATAGTATGAAAGACCAAAGTTTATCTTATAACCAGATAAATTCATAGCCTAAGTAGTCAAATCATTTGATTAAAATATAAATTTTATGACAGCCTCTTAGATTGATCAATTTACAAACTTATTTCAACCATTCCTAGAATTCTAACAAAAATAACTTGGTCAATCAGGAAACATAGGAAATACTATAAAAAAATTAAAGGATATACAATTAATTAAATCGTATTACCAGAAATAATTGGATTGAATTTTAATTTTCAAATTCGCGAATTAGCGCGTATTTATTTATCCCTACAAGAGTCTTAAAAGTATTTTATTAAATATTTAATGGATAAGAAATTCATCATCGTGTCTTTAGAGGGCAATGTGGGTGCAGGAAAGTCAACTCTTTTTGAGATTTTAAGATAAGAATTCCCTACTGCAATTTTCTTAATGGAACCTTTAGAATCCTGGTAAAAGGTTCATGGGAATGCTAACTTGAACATTTTAGAGAAGTACTACTCTGATGTTGAGAGATGGGGATTTACATTTTAAATATATGCTTATTAATCAAGATTAATGGCATGGGATAGATAATTAAGAGCATATGAAAAATAAACACAATAGATAACCCAATTTTCATCACCTTCTACAACAGATGATTAACCAATACTTGTATTTACAGAAAGAAGTATTGAAAGTGCAAGGGAATTATTCTTTAAATTGTGTTATAATGATGGTACAATATCAGAGATTGAATACCATATATATGAAGAATTTTATGAGTGGTTAATGGAACATTATAAATAATATCTTGTTGATTGTGTAATTTATGTTAATACACCACCTGAAATGTGTTTAGAAAGACTTACAAGAAGAGGTAGATCAGAAGAAGCATGTGTACCATTGGATTATTTACGTAAATTACATGAAAGACATGAAGATTGGTTGAATGATGCAAAATTCAAAGTAATAAATATAGATGCAACACGTAATTATGTTAAAGATGCAGAAGTTAAAGAAAGTGTTCGTAGATAATTACTAGATGAATTGTCTACTCTTATTGATTGATATTATAATTAATTTTTATGAAAAGGACAATTAACGAAAATATGAATATAGAGGAAGCACTCTAATTATGGAAATAACTTGATGATGCTTGCACTCTTATAGCAGTACATTAAAGTATGTATTTTTCTACTTAGCTAAATAATTATCATATTCTGATCTCTATAATGCAGCATATAAGTTAGCATTAAATCGTCATGGAGATTTAGCTTATGCAAAAGTATAAGAATCTCTATCACGTATATTTGATAAATTGATTTCTCCATTAAGTTAATTGAATGATGAATAATTATTAAGGGAATTTGTAAAAGCATATGATGAAATGTAATACATAAGCAAATTAATATCAGATATTTTCTTATACATGGTATCTATGGATGATATATTTAGGAAAAAACCTACTTTTTATAGAAATAATTGAAAACAATAAAATAACTATGCAATGAGACTTTTAAAAAAAAACTATTTGAAGAAGATTAAAATTTAGCAAATAAACTATTAAATTGTTTCTTAGGACAAGTGCGAAATGATCGTAATGGATTACTAATTGAACACTTTAAATTGCGAAATGCATTACAAATATTAGTAAATTTGAATTTAACATAGATTGATTTTAATTAAGAATAGAATATTAAATAACCATAATCTTATACTTATACTGTTGACTATACAGTTAATGAAACATTTTATAAAACTTTCTTTGAACGCAAATTATTATAAGATTCAAATAGATAATTCAAAGAGGAAAGTCAATAAAACATTTCATAATTGTCAATTGAAGAGTATGTTCTATTTGTTGAGAAACGTATAAAGTCTGAAGATTAGAGAGTTAAAAGTTACATACCTCGCACATCCCATAATAAAGTTATGGAATGTTTTATTAAAAATTACATAACTTTGAATGCAGTTTACATAAGTGGTGGATTGTATCATTTTATTGAAAATGAGAAAACAGAAATCATAATTAAGACATTTTAATTATTTGTTAAAAGTGATGAAGCATTTGCTTTATTCATTTAAACAATATCATAATATACAAGTGATCATTTAATATAACTTAATTAAAATGAGCATACTTTAATTGGATTAATGAATATTTATGATTAAATGTTTAGATTATATAACAATTTAACAGATTATTCAACTAATGATTAAATGTATTAATGTTAGAAAGCAATAAAAAGTAATTATAGCATATATTTAGATTCATTTGAATAAGCAATTAATAAAGATAATTTTATATTACTTGAATTAAATAAATTTTTTGATGGATTAATGAAAAGAGAAGCACTTAATGAAAATGAAGTTAAATTATAAATAGAGAGAGGAATGGCAATATTTAGATTAATTTAATCAAAAGATGAATTCGAATAAATTTATCGTAAATTCCTTTGTCTTAGATTATTGGATTAAACATACAACTCAATAGATCAAGAAAAAACAATGGTATCTAAATTTAAATTAGAATGTGGTTCAGTGCTTACCCATAAAATGGAAACAATGTTTAGTGATTTGATTCGTAGTAATTAAGAGAGTTAAGAATTTAAATTACGATAAGAACAGCGAGTACGTGATGCAATAGATTTTGAAATTTAAGTCCTTACATCAGAACAATGGCCACTTCAAGATACTCCTATATATAGAATCCATGATGAATTGAAATATTGGTAAAAAGAGTATGAATAATATTATTTGGGTAAAAATCAAAAACGTAAATTAATGTTCAATTATGGTTTGGGATTTGTAAATTTAAGAGCAACTTTTGATTAAGTAAATAAAAGGGAGTTTATATGTTCAGTATTATAAGGAACAATATTGATGCATTTTAATTGTTTTAGAGTAATCAAAATCGAAGATCTCCTCTCATGGACAGATGTAGATCAAAATCATTTAAATTAAGAATTAGAACCATTAATTGGATTTAAATTACTAAACTAAAATGAAAATACTCTAACTTTAAATACAAAATTCTAAAATCGTAGTTATAAGATTAAATTGTAACCAAAGAAACCTCATTTTTTAACAGTTAATTAAAAAAAGAAAGTAGATATGCCAATAGATTAAAAAGAAATAATACTTGATAGACGTGTCTATTTAGAATCATTGATAGTGAGAGTTTTAAAAACCAAAAAATCATTAGATCATAAAGAATTATTTAAGTATATAGAAAAAGATGCAAAATCAAGACACTTCTAAGTAGATGTACCATTCTTTAAAGAGTGTATAGAGAATCTAATTTCAAAAGAATACTTAATCCGTTCAGATTTGGATACATATATATATAAAGCATGATTTTTATTTATTAAAATTAATGAATAGACTAGGTTAAATAAGTTCATAATTAAATGAAGAATAATAGATTCAAATATGTATATAAGAATTAGAAGAGTATTTTATATCGTTACTTAGATGGTTTAAAACACCACGTTTCAATAATGTAATTCGTCCATATACAGCAAAATAAGTAGCAGAAGTAAGAGGGACTATAGTACCAAATCAATTCTCTGATTATATGGCTAGAAAATTCTATAATCTTATGAATGACCTCAAAAAAACAAAAGGGTACTAAATTCCATAATTAGAGATTTTCACTTGCATGTGGTGCACTTGATACTGTTTAAGTTATTAATATGTCTAAATACATGACTTCCATATATGTATCTGGATGGTAGTGTTCATCTTCTGCTTCTACAACTAATGATCCTGGTCCAGATTTTGCTGATTATCCCTATGACACTGTGCCAAAAAAATGTGATTAATTGGTTAAGGTATTGAATTACTAATTAGATGTAACGATTCTAAGATAGAAGATAGCAATATGAAAGAAGTTTAATGGATAAAGAATAAAGACTAAAAAAACCATATGATTATTTAGTACCAGTTATTTGTGATGCAGATGCAGGTTTTGGTGGCACTAGTAGTGTCATGAAATTAACTAAATTATTCATAGAGAGTGGTGCTGCAGGCATACATTTAGAAGATTAGAGACCTGATCTTAAAAAGTGTGGTCATATGGCGGGAAGGGTTGTAACAGCCACATATACACACGTGCAAAAATTAATTGCAGCTCGTTTATAAGCAGACATTATGGGAAATGAATTAGTTATTATAGCTAGAACAGATGCACTTGGTGCTAGATTTATTGAAACAAATGTTGATATCATCGATTAACCATATATATTAGGAATTACTAAATTTCATGATAAACCTTGTACTTATCCTGAAGCTGGTGTATTTATAATTGAAAATTTAATTGATAAAGAAAAAAGAATATAAGCTACAGAATAATGGTTAAAAGAATGTACAGTTGGTGGATTAAGAAAAGCAAGAGAATTAGCTAAAAAATTATCATTTGAATTAGACTTTGATTGGGAATTGTGTCGTAATCCTGATGGTTTTTATGCATTAAAAAGTAGTGTACATTATTGTGCAGTAAGAGCTAAAGTAATTTATTAATATATTTAGGAATATTTGAAATATGCAGATGCTTTATGGATGGAAACATCAACACCCGATTTAAAAGTAGCAAAAGAATTGTCAGATGAATTACAATATGAGTTGCAGAATAATAAATTCCTATGTTATAATTGTTCACCATCATTTAATTGGAGTAAATTTGGATTCTCTGATAGTGAATTAAAAAGCTTTAATTCAGAATTAGGAAAATTGGGTTATACATGGCAAGTATTATGATATGTTTATTAGTTTATAACATTAGCTGGATTTCATTTGAATGCACTTTAAAGTGAAAGATTTTCAAAAGATCTTTCAGAAAGATTTATGTTAGCATATGTAGAGGATATATAAAGAAAGGAAGAAAAACACAATGTAGATTAATTAAGACATTAAAAGTAATGTTATTATATACCTTAGATGGTCTGGAGCTGAATTAATTGATCATGTTATGACTATTGTTAATCAAAGTACACTTATCTCTTCAGGTGAAGACTCAACAGAACATCAATTTGATAACAAGTGAATCATATATATCAAAATATATTACATGCTACATATTCTTCTGTTTTTAAAGTCTTATTCTTTTCAAAATTACTCTAGCAATCCTTAAATATTTATTCAAATTCATTTGTTTAATATAAACTACTACTTGTAGGTCTGTTTGTTGTTGTTGTTGTTTACTTTTTTTATATACTATATAACTATGGTTCTGTTTTGAGTTCCAATTTTTTTATTGACTCTTTTTAACTTAATTTTTAAGGTTCTTTAGCTTTCACTTAAGTTTCAGTTATTCTTTATTAAGATCTAAAACCACATGTAGATGGTGGTTTAGAACCAAATTCAGCTGATATATTACATTTCTCCTCTTATGGGTATTTTATAATTTAAGACTCTGCAAATGAAAATGTTCTTTTTTTAGGAGTTTGTTTCAATTCATCATTCTTAGGTGATTACATATAAGAACTAAATATATTAGAATATTTGTTCTCTGTAATACTTTAAAAATGTTCTAATGGTGCCATCTTATAAACTGGATTCTAGCTAATGTAATACTAAATCAATATACAATTAAGTATTTGATATATAGGATTATTGAGTATCTATTTTATAATCATTAGATAAAGCTTTTGACTCTTTTAAATTACTAACATATTCCTCTATTTTAAGCATTAATCAGTTAATTAAATGACTTATAAATATATTTGATAATTATGAAATGAATTACTAAATATAATATATTAAATGTATT
>JMSD01000016.1:91618-134529 GCA_000715435.1 Paramecium caudatum
AATTTATACATTAATATATATGTTAATCTAATACATTATGTTTATATTCTTTCCAAAAAAGAATCAAGTGGTAATGGGTAAAACCAATTATCCAAGTCTAAACCTATATAATAGGTTGCGGGCAAGGCTCCTATTCCGGCAGCTGAGCTCGTTATTATATTAAACAAACGAAATTTATTATAATTATCATCTTTAATAATCGACAATACTCTCAAAACATCGACAGAATAATTATTAACAAGTAAATTTAATCATAGTTATGACACATGAATTGCCGTAATTTTTATCTTAATATTTAACACTTCATAAACCCATAATTTAACAATTAATTATTTTATTTATAAGCAAAAATAGATGAATAAAATTTCATTCCTTAAAAACGAATCAATCAGAAATACAAACCTATCCAAGTTTAAACCTATTTAATAGGTTGCGGGCGAGGCTCCTATTCCGGCAGCTGAGCTCGTTATTTAATTAAACAAACGAAATATATTATTGCTTATTTGGCATTCTGCTATTAAATATATGAAATCTATTTTAACAACACCTAGTAAATTGTCTCAATCAATTTACAATGACTTATGTGGAGAAACACTAGTTCAAGGACTAGATTCAGTATCAGTACTCGTAATAGGAGCAGGTGGACTCGGTTGTGAAATTCTTAAGTGTTTGGCATTAAGTGGGATTAAGGAGATTCATGTGATCGATTTAGATACCATAGATGTCACAAACTTAAATAGACAATTCTTATTTCGCAAGAATGATGTTGGTAAATATAAATCAGAAGTGGCGGCACAATTTATAATGAGGAGAATTCCTTAATGCAAAGTGATTCCCTACACAAAAAAGGTAATTTTTAAATGCATTTAGATCTAAGAAATGGACCTCAGCTTCTATCAACAATTTTCTGTCATCATAGCTGGTTTGGACAATGTTGAAGCTCGTAGATGGATCAATAAAACAGTAATTGAAATGGTACAACGTGATAAGAATGGAAAAATAATCGATGAAACTAGACATTACTTAATAGATGGAGGGACTGAAGGATTTAATGGATAAGCAAGAGTTATTGCCCCATTTGAAACAGCATGCTATGAATGCACTCTTAATCAACTCCCAAAATAAGTTTAATATTAGTAATGCACTATTGCCACAACTCCACGTATCCCAGAACATTGTATTGCATGGGCATACGAAATGCAATGGGATAAAGAAAATCCTGGAGTAAAACTAGATAAAGATAATTACGATCACATGAATTGGATTTATCAAAAGGCTTTAGAAAGAAGTCGCTAATTCAATATTGAGGGAGTGACATACAAACTAACATTAGGAGTTGTTAAAAATATCATCCCTGCCGTTGCATCTACTAATGCATTGATTGCATCCATTTGTGTTGTAGAGTGTTTGAAAATTTGACAGGAAATGGAAGTTAATTGAATAACTACTTCTCGTGGATTGGGTAAGCAGAACATTCAGGTGTCAATATTAATATTTTGAATTAAGAAAGAATCGAAGAATGTGGATAATGTGCTGTTTCAGATCTCTAAGCAAAAGTTAAAAAAAGTGATACCCTTGCAGTCATTACTTCAATACTACCAATTAATAGTGATTTGTATTCTTTAGGGCAAACTCTAATTACCAATGATTTAAATAGAAAAGCCAGTTTTCAAAACTACCTTACTATGACTTTCTAATAATTAATAGATGAAAAAATCATAGATGAATAAGTACCACTTAAATGTTTAGATGGAAATAAAACTATTAATGTTTTCATTGATTATGAATGATAAAACCCATAATATTACAATTAATGAATTTATTTATAAACAAAAGAAAACTCATACTAAAGTCATTCCCTCTTATGAGAATCACTTTAATAAAAATAAAGTAAAATAAAACTATCCCAGTTTAAACCTATTTAATAGGTTGCGGGCAAGGCTCCTATTCCGGAAGCTGAGCTCGTTTTTTTATATTAAACAAACGAAATAAATCATAATCATTTCTCAAAAATAATTCTACTCTCCACATAGGATTTTCCACTTGGATTAATGAAAGATTTTGTCGGTGGTTTGGATACTTCCATTTCAGGTTCAAACACTTTGAAAAATTATAATTCTTTTTTTCCAGATTGATAGGCCGCTATAATTGATACATTCTAAACAACACATAAACATGAATAATTTCCTTCTTATCTGAATATTTCAACATGTCTTTCCATATCTATCATTTCTAATATTACAAATTTATCCAATGTCAAAATTAATAACTACCCTACCCCTTAGTTGTAGTGGTATATAATTTCTTTAATAGCACTACCAAATGAAGGAAAAGTACATCTTTGAGTGAAATGACTTTTTAATCTCTCCAATTAATATAAATTTACAACCCCTGTATTTGTTCCCAATAGAAAATGACCAGCTTCAAGACAACATAGGGCTTATACCATTAATGTTTCAGGTAATTGAAGTATTTATTTTACTCGCCACTTATTAAGGTGATTCTCCCATATTGTCAATTAATTTGTACTACAACCAGAAAATATGATAGTCGATTCATTATTCATTTTTAATAATGTTACTGATTCTACATGATTCCATAAAGTATCTTAAGGTATCCAGGCTTTGCAAGCCATAAAATCTTCTTAGACTCCCTCTCTTTTCCATAAAACTATTGATCCATCACTATAACCACTTAATAGGTTTTCTTCATTTCTATCCAAGTATAGGCTGGTTACAGTTTTGTCATTTCTATATATTTTAAACTAAAAAAAACTAAGACCTTGCTTTTAGTAACCTTCTCTAATTGTTTTATCTTCACTTGACGTAATTATTATGTTATCCTTTGTCATTATGGCATGATTAACTGTCATTGTGTGGGCTCCATATAATTCACTTCTTAATGCACCATAAGTATCAAAATAATGAAACAGTGTAGAATCATCATCATATTATTTAATAGGGAGGCCACCAGCAATAAATTTTTTTCCATCACTTGAACCAGCTAAAGCATACACAGCAACTGGACATACAGCACTAGAAAATAATGCCCATTCTTTTTTCTTTGATAAAAATGAAGATGGTATTGGTTTCATTTCAACATTGAATCTAGTTTTTATCCTATTGCTTAAATTCACTAAACTATCACTAAAATTATCATAGAACAGTTTTTCTTGCTCTTTTAACTCTATAATGATTTTTTCCAATTCTTAAATTCCATCACCACTGATAAAGTGAGCCAACAATTATAACTAACTAATATCAAATCCCTCATTATCAATATTAAAAGCATTATATTACTATTGAAATATTTTAAAAACTTCTCTGCATTTTTATTCTATTGAATCAAATTTCCCAAATATCTCTGCTATCAATCTCTCTTTCATTTGTGAAAAAGTGTTAATTTTCTACTCTATGAGATCAAGTTAGTTTTTCAATGGAATAACAGGTATTTTCTTCACAAGATTGTAGAAATCATCAAGATGTGTTGGATTATTTATAGTTTTGCATCTTATACACCATACTCTGTTTCCAAGATTTTGACCAGAATTTTTGTTGATATACGTAATTGGTTATCTATCAAAAGGACATGTAAATTCACACATCCGATGTTAAAAATCTATCATTATAATTAATATAATCAAATTTCATAGGCTGGCATTCTCTTATAATTTATAAAATCCATCATTGCACACATATCGCCAACTGATCCAAGCATCAAACTATATGGATTATCTGAAAGTCCAACATTGTACCTATCCTAAAATGGGAAATTTTTCACATCATTGTAGACATGAGGATTCTATTTATACTACAAAAATTAATAGGCATATTTTCTCATTTTCTCATTCTTTGTAATATTGTATATTTGCATAAAAGCATAACTATTACCTGGAATTCCATGACAAATACCATATCCCTTCTTTATCATACCATATTAGTATATATTTTCACTCATATGTATAGCACCATCCAAGTAATCTTATTTATTAAATATCTAATATGCTAATAAAAAAGGAGCAACTGCTCCTGGTATACCATGACAAAATTAAAAAAACTTCAAATTATCCAAATTTTCCATTGATGATGGAATATTACCCTTCATGTAGTAGATTTTAAGCACATAATCAAGTGTCTACTATATTGATTATAGCATTTAAAGGGTCCCCTACTCATCCTTTAAGTGGAAGTAATCTTTACAATATTAGTAACACAAGAGTAGCATTTAAATTACACCCAATACTCCATGTGCCCCACCTAAGTATGTTTTCTCATAAAATTTAAACTTCAAAATCCCCTAACCACCTATCTAAATGAGTATTTTGCATAGTGTATGTAAATGGGATGTTAGATCCAATTAATATGGTCCCTCTGCTTTTGAGTATTTCTTATGTAACCACAAAAACATATACACATACCCAGGAATTCCGTACAATAACTCTTACTAATATAATAAAGGACTTGCTACAATACCAGCAAAGTGACTCAATACCTCCTAAATACATTTTTAAAAGCTTTCTTTTTCCTTCATGAAAAAGAAGAGATCTGCTCCCATAAGGTTGATTGCAGAGCTGCTTATTAAAAAGGAAATTTCTTTGCTTGGCTTTATGATTTATTGTAGAGCTTAAAATTACTTCAATGCCAACTCTAAATATGTATCTCCACTAAAGAACTCAGGCAATTCACAATCACTCAATCCAGAGGTACAATTTTAAGCGATATCCTCAGGGAGAGTTGTGACAAATTCATGCATTCTAAGATATAAATACAGATATCCTGCAGATCCACTAAACATAGACAAATCTGTTCTCTCTTTAGACCTTTTAGAACATCGATCAGTCACACATCCAACAGGTACATTTATTCTAAATTCCTTATACTCTCTAACAAGTGATCCAAAAACATTCTAAACATGATCCTAATCTGGAAGTGGATTGGTGATGTGGAATTAAGTATATCTGGAATTATTTTACATATATAAATCAATATTATCTTATCTTATAAAGCACATAAATCTTCCCAAAGAAGGTGAGAAGGCCCAAAAAGTAAATTAATAATACCATTCCATATTCATTGTTACATTAATCAGAATTGGAAAAACAATTCACATATTTTATTAACCTAATTACAACAAAAAATACCAATAAAAATCCAATATTAGAGAGAAAATTGTTGATACTGTATAAAATTTAATCTATTGAGTGTTCCACTTCTTATTTTAATAGGGAATACAATACAAAACCAATAACAATCCCAAATAATCAATATGGCCAAAAGTTATATTTATTGTAATTATTCCCAACAAAGTACAGAGAATCTTAAACCTTTACTCATTATTTAGAGTATCTAAATTTATTATGATATCTTCAGGATCACTTATTGAATGCTTAAAAATATTAAATGCATCAACAAATTCTGCTTACTCCTAATAATCCAAATGAATTGTTTCTGCTTATACCATTTCCTATTTATTGATATCTGTTTATGGAGTTTGAATTTATATTTATGGTTCAATTGGTTTTATTTCTAATAGTGGTTATGGATTCAAAGAACTTAATAACTTTGGTCTCGAACTATCTATGACATACAGTTATGACATAAAATGTAATTTCTTTTTTAATTGTTTAGTTTCCTCAAACAATTATCTAATTTGATTTTCAATCAAT
Source organism: Paramecium caudatum (assembly GCA_000715435.1). Lineage (NCBI taxonomy): Eukaryota > Ciliophora > Oligohymenophorea > Peniculida > Parameciidae > Paramecium > Paramecium caudatum. Next base: position 97,284 of record JMSD01000016.1, read on the forward strand.
TCAATTTAAAATTCTGAATATTGTTTCTATATAAACATAAATATTACTAAATCTCGTATATACTACACTTATACCAAAATATCACCTATGTTATCAAATAGTATTTTCTCCTACTTATCATAATCTTCATTAAATGTCTTTTAAAATTACAATCTCATTAGCTATTTCTTCTCCATCTTATGAATTTCTATTAATTCTATTGATAAATTAATGAGTTATCCATGTAAGAGGTATTGCAACTTATCACCCCATACAGGAAACTCACAATTCAAACTTGGTTTACTGATTCTCTCATGTCCATCTACTGAGTCCTCACAAGTCACATTAATTTATATCTATCGTGCTGCCTTCTCAATATCTTGATAAGAATTATAATATTATGTCAAACATCCTGATTATGGGATTAGAGTTAGTTAAGAGATACTCTTATCTTGCTATTTCAAGTCATCAACAGTTTTTCGCAACTCCAAAATTTTAAGTTCCTAAAGCTTTACATCATTTTTGAGATTTTATTCTTTTATCAGATAACCGTGAGTAAATTCATCTTTGGAAATCTTTTAATCCATGTTAGTGTTGAGATCATTGAATATCTCCTGTATCAGCTGAGCATCACATCCCTTTCTACGAAGATGTTACTCTATTTCCTATATCGATAACCATCCACTCTAATCGGTATCCAATAACTTAAACTCATCCTCTATTTCTTAAAATCTTGCTAAAAATTACCAAAACTCTTTACAATGATCAAAATTCGAATCTTAAAATGGAGCAGGATATTTTTCCAATTTCTAAATTGTCATTCTCTCTGGACTAATGTAAACTTACCTCATTATTAATAATTATGGATCGTTCGAATTCAGTACCGCGTACAGGCTCCGCTCGCTACCTCCCATCGCAACCACAATCACAAAGAGGAGGAGGAGCTCCACAACAGTTCTCAAGTTCCCAAATGAAGTTTATGAACGATTTGGTCCAATAGTAGCCACCCAGCCAAAGGCAAGCAGTCAATTAATAGTTACAACAACTCACTCCAGATGAAGTGCAAGAGATTCAAAGGAAATTGGAAAACGGAGAAATTTTACATGGCTTATCCACACTTCCTGAAGGTGCCAACATGACACATAAATTCATTGTGAAGGTTAGAAAACATAATCAAGTGCAATAACCTCCTGTTAGAATTATACCATAATAATATGCACCACAATAATATGCACCACCACAACCTTAATATGTATAACCACCACCATCACAACCATAATCACAATAATACATACCATAATATTGTCCTGATTGTTTGAATTATGAATAAAAGGTATTAATCAATTAGAGATTTAGTTAAGGTAACAGGATGTTCGCATTGAGTAATTGCTAGTTGAAATGAATAGAATGAGTTAGTTTCTTGTAGACAAGAGTAACGAAATTGAAATTTGGAAATAACAATATCTAGCAATCTAATCAGTATTTTGTAAAACTATAATAAGGAACTCTCCAAACCAAAGGTTATTGATAATTCCGACAAATATTTAAGGGAGATCAACGATCTTAAAAATCAGTTAAATTAAAAAGATTACGAAATACAATTACATGAAACTACAATCAAGTAATTACAAGAAAATTAAGATAATTAAGAAATTGAATTAAGAGGAGGAAACTCAAACATCGATGTTGAATAATTATAAAAAGACCTCAATGATGCTTAATAAGATCTTGAATTATATAAAGAAGACAATGATAGATTGAATGCTAAACTTGAATAATTGCAAGCAGAACTAAGAAAAAAATCCAAACCTGACCCAGAAACAGAAAACTAACTTCAAGAATTGCAACAACGATATACTCTTTTATAATCTTAATATTATACATTGAGTGAAAAATCAAAAACTGTTTAAAGGGAAATTCAATATGAAACAAAGATAGTCTATTAACCAGATCCAGAGATTGAAAGGTAATTAAGGGAATTATAAACAAAATACACTCTTCTCTAATCTTAATATTATACCCTACAAGAAACCAGCAAAATTGTATAAAAGGAAATTCAATATGAAACTAAAGTTGTCTATTAACCTGACCCAGAGACTGAAAGATTGTTGCAAAGAAAAATACAGCAATTAGATGAACTTAATGAAAGATACTATTCATTACAATCTTAATTCTCTTCATTGCAGGAAAAATAACGAACCACAGTATATGAAACTAAAACAGTCTATTAACCAGATCCAGAAACAGAAAGGTAATTGAAAATAAAAATACAACAATTAGATGAATTAAATTATAGATATTAGTAATTACAATCTGAATATTCAATAATACAAGAAAAATCCCGAACCACAGTATATGAAACAAAAACAGTCTATTAACCTGATCCAGAAACAGAAAGATAATTAAGAATTAAAACTCAATAATTAGAAACAATTACAAGTAAATGTACAATGCTCTAAGAATAAATTGAATCATAAAGAACATAAATAGAAACATATTAAACCAAGATTTATACATTTGAAACTAGGAAATCAGATTCTGAAAATTATTTAATATAAATTGAATAACTTAAAGATCAAGTCAGAAGATTGAATGCAGAAATAGAATAATATACAAGGAAAATCTATTAATTAGAATCCAATAATGAATAAGTCAATTTACTTAAAAAATAATTAAGTGAAATTAGATTATAATATGAATAAGAGTAGTAATTTAGTCTATCTTTAAAGAGAAGAATAGAAGAAAGTAAATAAGATTACTCATAAGTGGAAAGATTATAATACAAAATCAAAGAATTAGAGTAACTGTTGTAACAAAGAGAAGAGAGAATCAGAACAATAACTCTAGAAATTGATCAATATCGTTCTGAAATTGTTACTTATCAGTAAAGAGCATCTAATGTGGAGAGTTAACAGATATAAATTTGGAGAGATAAATATGAATAATTGGAATTAAGATAAAGATCAATGATAAATGATGAAATTAATTTATGGAGAACAAAATATGAACAAATGGAATCAAGGTATGTCTCATTGTAGTAGAGTTATGAAACCATCTAAATAACTTTAAATGAATATAAAGATAATGAATAGACCGAAGTACTGTAATTAGAAATCAAGAGATTATAAAAAACGGTATTTTTTATTAAATATATAGATTATTGAATTAAGAAGTGAAATTGATAGATTATTGGTCTAGGCATCTGATAATTAATGGTTATCAAGAAGATATGAAGAATAATAATTATTAATTGAATAATACAAAGCATAGTTAGAATAAAGAACATCTGTTTCAAAGGAATACACCTATGAAATTAAATAACCCTAAGAAATCACTGTCATTAAATAATCAGGTGTTTAATAGTCTTTATATCCAGCAACTAGTAAATAATATGAAACTAGAGAATATAACAGTGTTTAATAGAGATCATCATATTCATAATTTTTATAACCAAATGTAGTAACAGAATTAAAGAAAGTAATTATAATTATCTACTCTAGAGTTCTGAAGAATTTGGAAGATGGAACAATAATTATTAGACTGTAGTCGAGGAAGTAACCAGAATAGATAGAAGGCTAGGATGATTTAAAAAAAAATTAAATAAAATTTTAAATTAATGAATACCGAAAAGAGAACACTTTTTGTCTCCAAATATCCTCCTTCTACATCCCTAGAATAATTAAAGAATAAGTTTTAAGAATTTGGAAATATTGAGTAAGTCCATCCCCATGGACCAGGTGCTTGCATTATATTCTAATCTCCTGATAGTGGTATCCATGTAATTTATTAAGTCTCCTCTGCACTCTCTAAATAAATTACCATCGACGGCTATGAACCTTATACTTGTTAATTTCTTAATTTAGATCAACTTGATCCTGAAGCAAATATCTTTATTGATAATTTAAGTAACAATGAAACTCAACAATCACTCAGAAAATTATTAGGGAAATATGGAACTATTTTAAGTGTAAAAGTGCAAAAATCAGAAAAAAATACTGTTGCATATATTTAATTTGAGAAAAGAGAATCAGCTGAAAATTTACTTTCAGATACCTCATTAAATCTTAAAATATAAAAGTATTGCAATCCCTAAATTAGATTTATATCCAAGAAAAGAGATTAAGTGTTCATTAGTAACATAAAAACAAACAATCCCCCTGATCAATTAAAATAAGAATTACAAACATTCTGCACTCAATTCGGAGAAGTTGAATCTCTAATCTTAAATCGCAACTCTAATAATGGCACCTTCTTTGCATTTGTGAAATTTCTCAACCATGATAGTGCAAATGCTGCTCTCAAATCTACTAATTTATTCAATGGTCAATAAATCACCATTGAATGGACTGTCAAAAATAATGAAAAGGATATCGAAGCAAATCTATTTACTAAAAACCTTAAAGTAACAGTTACAGAAGAACAACTAAGAAAAGCATACTCCCTAATTGTACCTGTCGAAGATGTGAAATTATTAAAATCCAAACAACCACCTATAAGTAAATAAATAACTATCTTAGACAAGCCAATTACATAACATGCCTATTTATATTTTAGAACAGCTGAAGAAGGAAAGAAAGTTATCGATTAAGCTTACAACACTCAAGAAATTATTGACTTATATGAAAGAGGAGTTATTTAAATATCCCCTCTTCTACCTCCCTCTGAAGTCAATTCATTAATGTAAGTTAAAAAGAACAGTTATCAAAGATAACAACCACCTTAATATTAATATCCACCTCCTTAATAACAATTTCCACCATTTCGATATGGGTATTAAAAACCAAATAGATAACCATATAAAAGATAATAACCAGATTTATATTAATTATAAGGACTTATTGATAGAGGATAAAAACAACAAGTAACCGATCAAATTGGAACATAACTATTCCCAAAAGTAATGCAAATTGTTGGTCCAAATAATGTACTATTATTATAATCAAGGCCCCTCTCGTGACAGGTATATTGTTAGATTTTGAGAACTATCAATTGAGCGATTAATTGAGAATGTTAAATGATTAAGCTTTCTTGGGAGACAATATAAGGTAAGCTCTTGATTTGCTTAAATGAGTATTTTTTGTGTAAAATAATAAATATGTAAAATGAAATAGCCATGCTCAAAATGCAAATGGGAATCATGGAAAAAGATTATAAACGAAGAATACAAGGATTAGAGGATAGAAATATTGATTTAACACTTCAATTAGAAGAAACTAGAAAAAGTGCAGAATCACGAATAGAAAGTATGTACAGAAGCATGAAATCACAACCCAGCGAACCAATCATATAATATGAATACATCAAAACACCCGTAACAGTGAGTACAAGGACTCTACACACTCCTCAACCCTAATCAACTCGTCAGTTGGAAAATCTTAACCTCGTATTAGAGACCAAAGATCAAGAGATTAGAGCATTAGAGGAAAGAATACTACTCCTCAAATCTCAACATTCCCAACAATTAACAGAATTAGAATAACATTATGAAAGTATACTCAAAAGCAAAATAAAGAATGAAATGATTACTACAAACATAGAACACGAAAGATCTGTGTAATAGTATTAAATTTCCCAATTTAATTTACAATATTCAATGAAATCTTAGGAAGAAAGATATAGAAAACTTATTGATGAAAAAGATAAAATTATTGAAGATTTAAGAACTCGAATCAGTGAATTCGAGAATCTAAATTACTAAGATCAGATCCTTCAACTCCAAGAAACCAATGTTCGAATCAAAGATGAATTCAATATGTTAAAGCAGGATTTCAAATCAGAACTAGAACTCCTCAATAATATGCATTAAGCAGATTTACAATAGGCTTATTAATAAGGTTTCGAATCAGCTGAAAGTAATTCAAAGGCTCAAAATGAATTAACTAAAATCAATGGATTATACAAACAAACTAATGATAAATTATTAAAAATAGATGCTGAAAATAGATAATTAAATGTTCTCCTAACTACCTACCAATAAGAAATACAAGAATGGAAGGATAAATATCAGACTACTATTGTCAAGCAAAAAGAAGAGATTGAAAAGTTGAGACAAAGCTTTGATAGATAGAAGAAAGAGTAACTGGAAGTTTCATTCAATGCCGAATACATGTAAGAAAAGAATAGACTTCTCTTCCAACTTGAATAAGCTAATAAATAAGTTTAACAATTACAATAACAAGTTGATAAAAGTGAGAAAGAGTTAAAATCATTACTTAGCGAACAATACAACAGCAATTAACTTACCATCGAAATTACTAGTTTGTAAAAATCTATATAACTTATCACAACTGAGTATGAAAATTATAAGAAAAAAGCTTTAAAGAATGAAAAATAATTTTAAGATGAAATTTAGAGATTAACTAATGAAATAAAATCATTTAAAAATAGCTTAGCAAATAGCTCAGAAGATAAACACAGAGCTCTGCAAGATAAACAAAATGAAATTGATAAATTAAATACCAAATTACAACAATATGAATCATAATTAAGGAGTTCATAAAATGAAATTGAAAGATTAAAGAAAGAAAATCAATAATAAAGATAATAATTTTAGAGTTAAATTGAAAAATTAAATACTGAAATCAATTCCCTCCAAGAAAAAGTGAGCTTATTGTCTATGGAAAGGTACAATTTTGAATAATAATTATAAAAATAGAAAGGTCAATCAGATTAATTAGCTAACCTATAAAGAAATATGTTATAGTAAAATGAAATAATCTAACAATTGACTTAAGAATTAGAAGAAGAAAGAAATTAATCCTAATTATTGTTAAATAGAGAATAATAATATAAATAATAAATTTAATAACTTAAGAGATAATTATAAGAACAAATAGATGAAAATGAATAACTGACTTAAGAAAAGCAAAATATCGAAGAGCAATTAGCATAGTATGAAGCCGATTTTCAAAATTTTGAAATTGAAAGAAAAAAGAAATAACAATAAATTGAAGCTCTTGATAAAAAAAATAAAAATACCCTAGAAGAATTAGAAATGAAAGAAGATCAATTAAATGAAATGGGATAAAATCATTATAATGAATTAGAAAGATTAAAGTAAGAATATATTAAATAATTTGAATAACAGAAGAAGGAAGCATAAAAATTAGTAAATGCTATATAAGATAGAGAAATATAAAATTAATAATTACAAGACTCAATCATGAAAGTTGAGTCTGAGAATAGTAGACTTAAGAATCAAGTTATTTCATTGTAAAAAGAAAATCAAGAAATGGAATAATAAATTAGAAAATAATAAGTCTCATTTTAGAGTGTGGCAGACAAATTAGCAGACTAAGAAATTCAAAGACCATCGTATATAGAGAGGCATTCCTAAATCAATTATTGATGTATAATAATTTTCATTACATTTACTCTTCTCTCGCTTTTTCTGCATTAATTTTATTTTTTATCTCTACCCAGTCATATTTTTTTATCTAAATATTTCGAATATTACATCATATGCCAATTTTTCAAATCTAGGTACAGTTTCAGATTATCCAGTTTACTCTAAGTATCTCTATCTATAAGCTAAAACTGTGTCTTAGTGAACATTGTATTAATTTGCCAAATCCAAAGCACGTTCCCATCTAAGATTAAATTATCTTTACTTATATAATTTGATATTCATTTTAATTGCTCTATAATATAACTTTGCTTAAGTGTAGATGTTTTCTGCTTCTTAAGGTCTCTTGAAAAATAATGCCAAAAGAGCACTTTTAGATTTTTCTGAAGCTGTGTTAATGATTTTCTAAATAAATATAACTTTATCTGCAGCCTCAATAGCAGCTAAAGCAATTTCAGCTGTATTCAATTCCTTAAATTGTAACGAAAGACCAGCTAATGCAGCCCAAAGTGTATGCTCTTTTACATATCTACATAATTTAATTGCTTTTTCCCATTTTCCACGCTCACATGCCTCAAATAATAAAGCAGGATAAGGAGAAACACTTTAAGTCATAATTGCACCATCTTTTCTACGAATTTAAACCATTGTATCCTAAAATGATAAAATCTAAGAATTTCTTGTCAAATCACTACATTCCTTACTAACTTTAACTTATTCTAAAAGATCTCTATCAACATATACTGATGTTGGATAATACCATACAATAAACCTCTAATCTGATATTGAACATAGCATATCAAATTTCTCATTCCATAAAAATGAATCAGTCATTGCTGCCAACTTAACTATATCCTTCTTATGAACAGGGGTAATATGTAAATCTCTATTTTAATCAACAAAAGCTAATTTTCTTTCTCCAATCATTTCTGTTTAATTGAGGTTTATTTCCAAAATCTCCAAAGAATGTTCAACTGTAAAATTCAAAGCCTTACCTGAATTCATTTCAAAAAATCGAACTAATTTACTGTTTGCTCCATCTACCAATGCAAGTAAATCATTAGATATGACTATCTTTTTATGTGAAAGATGTTCAACTACAATTACTAAATATATTACATTTTGTTCCTTATATTTTAGGATTACTTATTAAACGTCCTTCATAATTATATACCATTAACCCAGAACTCACTTCTACAAGACAAAAATAATTTGCACATTAACAAATTTAACTTACTGAATCTCTTACATCAAATATGTATGGTGTATTCCAATTTCTAAAAGAATAAATATAACAATGTGAACTAGTTGTAATAATTAGATTGTTATATTTCATTGACATATTAATAACTCTTTCCTTAAAATCAAATTCAGAATTCATTTCATCTATTAAATCTATAATTTATATCCTAAATATAGTTTAATAATACTTATTATCTTCTGTTAAAATAATCTCCCATTTATCATATGTAATTGTTCTTTCAACAACATGTCCAAATATTACACTTCCATTTCCTGCAGCGCCTGCACATATTGTACCATCACTTGTCCATGCAATATTCATTAAACTTCCTTAATTTGTCTTATGAAAAGAATAAGTCCATCCTGTTTTATCACATAATCTCAACATATCATATGCACCAACAGCAAAGTAATCACCATTAGGACTCCAAGCCACTGATGTAATGACATAATCATATGGAGCAGATGCAAATAATAAACGACCATAGGTATCAAATACTTTATATTTACAATCTTCACCACAAGAAAGAATTAAATTATTTGTATGATTCCAATCTACCTTCAAAACCAATCCATCATGTGCTTTCCATTATACTTACTTTTATCCTGCTTGCAATGGTTTTATGAAAATCATTTTATCCGAACAATACAGTATACCATCATTATCAGGACTCCACACAATACAATATATAGGTTTATCTATCTAAACTAAATTAGATCTGATAATTCCAGTTTTACTCCAAATTTTTAATGCACCATCCTCACCACATGTTGCCAATGATCCATCCACGCTCCATTTAATACATGTAATCTAATTAAATTTATTTATACTGCTCCTTTATGAGCCTCTTTCTCTTTCTTCTCTACTTTTCCTGTCTTCTATTACAATATGAATGACCCATCACTAAATGAAATTGCCAATAAGTCCTACACACCCCTCGATCCCTAAAGAAAATCAAAATCAGTTCCGAATCCCTCCAAATCTGTGAATTTTTAGGACTACTATATTTATTACATACTTCTAAAGAATTAGGATCCCATTTCAAAATTGTATAATCATCACTCAAACTAACATTACTACACTTCTCACCTATATGCCTCATTATTCAATCCCCACTTTACCGATGTGCAAATATCAGCATGCTTTGTGTTCTCATTCACTTTGATTTTGAATCTCATTTATATTAATCAAATTTTCCTGTAACTTATATGTATATAAATCAATCATGCTCAAGAGTTTGCAATTTTGGGACTGCCAATCGTTTAGTCAAAGACTATTAATGGACACTTTTCTCCAATTATGCTGCCTACTTCAGAGGAGGCAATTTATATGGATATCTTGGTGAAAGAATCTCTGATTCATATTTTCTCAATTAATATTGAAAATCAGGAACTGACTTCACTTTATCCTGCACAGTCTTCATGATGTAAGTATCCCTCCCAGTTCCATTTGATAAATAAAATTACCTTTTTTCAATTGAACCACCAAGTTTCTCCCCCCTTGGTGACCCATATGTCCCTAGGCAAATACCACAAATTACATGATTCCTGCATGTTTCTTGCCAAAAACCTCTATTAAGCAGGATAAAATCCTCCATTATTAAAAAATATATAGGAATCCCTTCCAGTTCCATCTTAAGCATATAGCTTTGGCATAAAGTTCATATCAGTTCTTTCTTTATATTATTAATAAAAATATAAATTACTAAATCAATTTAACCCCAAACTTCTCATTATTTTAATCTATCAATATTTTAACAACTGTCCTAGAATCCTTCTAACGTATTTTAACGTAAAATTAAATTTACTTATAGCTCATGGAACTTACATATTTATCTCCAATCTTCAAATAGTTTGGTATTAATTTTATTATGTTTTCCTCATCCAATACAATAGGAGCAAGACATATCAATAACACATGTCCATCGGTATCCCTAATTTCATCCATGTGTTAATTGTATTATTATTGATTTAGCTAATTAAATTGCAAATACTTGTATAGGAAATTAGGAATCAAGATTAGCTTATCAAATGACTACTACTAAATTTCATAGTGAATTTAAAGTTATAACAATTCATCTTTATCATTGTATATTGTTTATTTAATTGACTTTTTAGAATTCAATTAATAATCTCTAATCCTTAAACTCACATTAACTGGTTGCTTGTAAATAAATGATAACTTTATCTCTTCAGCTGATCTATTCAATATTGTTAATGCAGATTCAAACTCAACCTAATCTGAAAGCTGTATCAATATTTATACAGATCTATCATCAAATATTATCCCCAATTTCGAAAAACAACATTTCTTTAAATATACAACCTATGATGGATCCATTGAATTGAGAAATTAATCATAATCCTAACATTAAACTCCAACTTTCCTTTATAAAAACTAAACTTTCTTTTTTTGTTTCTTTTCATCTGGTTTTTTCATAATTGATGATATAATCTATTTTGGGGTTGAATACGTATCCTAAACAATAATTTGATCTTCATCCTCGTCATTACCAAATGACATCTACAATAATTCTTTATTATTCTATAAATTTGACACTTTCTACTAAATCTATATTTAATCTATGGAATTTGCTAATTCCATTCTTAATTGAGAATTTATTTTCTAAAGTCGTTAATTGTAATTAAATTAAAGTTCCCATTTCTTTTTCCATTTTTATAACTCTTAATCCTCTTCCGTTTAACAACACTTATCTTCCTTCAATTAATATTCATCCAAATATATTGATGCCCTAGATTCAAATTAAGGTTTCACTTCCTCTTTTAATTTTCCAATACTAATTCTGTTGTTCTGTTCCTTTTAGATTTCAAAATATCCAATAATTTTGTTCACATGTAAATACAACTCAATCACTTCAATTTCATCTATGATCAATAATTAATTTACCTTCTTAACATAAATAATTTGATTACACTGTCTTGCTTTAATGCTCATAATACTCTTTAAGCAATTCTAAAAAATGCTTACTTATTAGAGATTTAAAATTTTAATCATTACAACTCAATACCTCATTGAGCAACTACAAAATTCGAATTTTTTTCTTTATATCTACTAATTGTATCTGATCCTTCAAAAATGATACCATTTCCTCTTATTCACTCTTTTATTCCAGTATCTAGTCAACGAGTGAGTCGTAGATGTCTAAAACATTTTCATCATCACATTCCAAGTATTTTTTTAGATTATTCATAAATTATTTAAAGTTCTAATGAACTAATTATATTTTAGCAATCATTTTCTCTCTATAACACTTCTAACATATTCCAAAATATGCTTTTTGTATTCTTTCTGTAAACAAACTCAAAGAATTCTTTTGCTTATTCCAAATTATTTGCCAATAAACAATCAGTAATACATTTCATCTATTTAAAGTAAAGTTCTAATTCTTTAATGGATGGTAATCCTTCCTACTATTAATAAAATATATACAATCAAATTCTCAGGTGGATGACACTTAAAGAACTTTAAAATTTCGATTAAAATAGAAAAAACCTATAATTGCTCACTATTTTACACCAATCTCTCTATACATTTTAAATTTAATCTCAACATCATTTTCTCATCTAAATTAACATAAACTTTACTTTTTGAAATTTCATTTGTAAAATCCATCGATAAATGATCACTAAATACACGAATCAAACATATCAAAACCTATTCAACTTATTTAGAATGCAATATCACATCTAAAATCTACTGTAATGATTTAGTAAGAGAATTATCATCATACCCTAATGAACTATTATAAATTTCAGACTATGTAGCAGGCTAGAATAACAATTATTTTTACTGTTGTGCACAATCTCAAAACAATTGCAATAATTACTGCAAAATTTTATTCATTTATGTTCATAAGCAATGTTTAATTCACTAAACTTAATTTCAGATCATTTACAAAAGCAAGCTTATCCTCTGCTATTTCTAAACTTTCATATTAAGAAAGTAGAGTAGAAGCTACATCAAAATATAAAGATGTTGAAGTAAGCAATAATTCCTACATCTATTTTATACAATCATTTCTCTTCATGTTACATAATTATGTTGTTTCTATGGGAGCCAACACATCCCCTAATAAACTCTTCTCATTGAAAAAATCTCCTGACTTTGATTCATTTTTCACATCTTCATAAATTTAATCTATTTTCTATTTTACAGGATCTTTTGGTGGAGCCTATGGATACGACTCCTACACAGTCTTATAACTATCCCTTTTACTCTATCTATAACTCTCATTCTATTATTTTATTAAATCTAATTCCTTCAATCTTACAGTATCATTAGAATACAAATTTTTTGCCAAATCCTAAATCACAGTATCATGCATTTAATTACTTACTTAACTAATTTATTACAATGGACTAATAAATTATTGTATGTTTAGAATATCTGGATTGTTTTATTAATTTTCCTCCGTAAATCTCAATGTTTATTGTGAATTAAAATTCTTTGTTGTACTTTCAAGGAGTTCAAAGTCTTCTTTATTAATATGTATATAGCTTCCCTAATTTTCTCTCAATGTCTCCTCTCGCTTTGAGGCACATTCCTCTATCTCTTTCAAATCAACAATCAATATATCATTCTATTTATAGAGCTTTTGAATATCAATTTATGGAGTTAAAGTTTATTACCAAGTTAAAAATGCATCGTATAACTTCTTATATTTAATTAATTCTGTCTCTATTATCTAATTAAAGTTTTTATTCACTGCCTAATACTTTGTGAGCAAATCATTAGCTAATTAGTAAAATACATTTTATGTCAACATAAATGTTAAAGTAGTAATAAAGTATTGAATTCCACATAAGAGATCATTTTCAAAAACTTTTTAGAATAAATAATTAAATCCTGTGTGAATTAATTTAACCAACTCTTATTCAGAATCAGTTGTTGAATATAATACATTAAATGCCTATCTATATTAGTAAGCCATAGTATTCTTCTCCATTGTAAATGTTGTTAAAAAGGTTTCAAATGTTTCAGAATATTCAATCTTAGGACAAATGTATGCAAAAATCAAATAAATCAAGCATTATTAATTGTTAGGGAATATATGTTTAAGAAGATAGAACACTTAGAATATTTGATTCTAAATTGAATTATCATAATGTTAACAGATAACTTCAAGAACTCTTGTAAAATCTTCAAATTTGTAGCATTCAAATTATTATCTATTAGGAGTACTAATTATCATATTTTCCCTTCCAATACCTCTTCTCCAATGCTTACCAGGAGATCGAGAATTTGGACTCAAAAACACTGTATGCTAAGATTAATTACATAATTGAAATGCCCGATATCTATTCAGATAATGTATAAATTTGTCTAAACCAGCTAAGGAAAAATGTTAGTTAATTTAAGCTTCAATTTAAGTTAACTGTTCGAGACACTCCTTTTCTTCAGAATCCGAAAAATCTAACTTACTCTTTGTTTTATTCGGTGTCTCATAAGGAGAAAATTTTTATTGGGATCCAAAAGACTTAGATTTTGATCTTCTTTAGGATTGATTTAATAAATCTTAATATGTATCAAGTTGTTCAACTTATGTATTTATAATACGGCTATTAAGAGTATTTAGTAACTATCTCAAATCTAATTGAGTTTAAGGAGCTATCTTTAATAAATTTTCAAATGATTTTTATGAAGTTCTTATAAAACCTGAATCTATTTACTGTTAAGGAACTGCATGAATCTTCTGAGTTAACCAATTTATGAAAGTCTAGAAAGTTTTCACATTGTTATTTGTTTATTTCTATACATATTTATTTGTAATTCTATATCCTACTTTTATCATGCTTTCCAAAGAATTACAAATATAAAGACTTTCAAATAGTGAAACTAATTTCGAGCAGTCCACTTAATTTAACTACATTAATGCAATCTTAAATTCTTGATAAAGTAATTCTTAATCTAATGTAACTTATATTTTATTCATTTTTATGAGTAATTATACAATAAAGTCATACAATTTATCAGCAATTGTTTTTTTAGACACTTAAACCTTTTTACAGAAATGCAATATCTCCATAATTACACTGCTTGTCATTTATTGTAAAAAATCATTTCCAGTTATATCCTTATCTGAATAATGATTTTTAAATGCTGTCAATATTTCATCCATTTTGTTTTACAGATGCTAATCTTGATTATTTTAGGATAATTTTCTTAATTAAACTAGATCGTTACTAAATTTGTTCATAAATTCAACTTAATCTCTCTATAATTGTCCAGCTGACCATTCAGCACTTGATCTATTCTTATTGTGATGCTGTATTTCTTCTCCTATTTATGCAAATTCACATAAATCTTCATCTGTCTAATATCTACTTTTAACAGATTGATTTTTAACTTTACTCTTATTTTCTGAAATTCTTGACTCCTAAAAATCAAATTGAGGATTCACAATAGCTATTTGAGATTCAATAACAGTTACTGTCATAGTTTATTCATCAAATTACATAGATTTAAATAAATCTAACAAAACTCTTTTATAATTTAAATTGTTTTCCTTTTTCAAAATAGTTTACACCTTCTTATATAACACTAATAGAGATTTAGAAATCTTCTCACTATTAGATTATGCAAATCTCTTAAGAACCTCAGAATCTGATGATTCATATGAACCAGTTTGAACTGCAAGAGCCAAAGCCAACCAACCATCCTTGAACCATCTAGCACAAGAAATCTTTAATCCCTAATTCTTAGATGCTTCCAATTAATTAATCATTAATTCAATGAAGTTATCACATGAAATGTTTTCATATATCAAAATATCCTCTAATAAATTAAATACAGTTGATTGTAAAGCCTTAGACAGTGATCCTTTTAATTTATCTAGGATTAACATAAAAAAGTGTTTCGCAACAGGCTATGGTATTGCTTTTCTTAATAATTTAACTAATCCTTTAACACATCTCATTCCCTAACTATAAATCAAGTAATTGCTCTCCTCAAGGATCTAGGTTATGTAAAATATTACAGTTATTAAGATCGCATATATACTCCCATAATCCCTAGAATTATCAACCTCTCCATCAAATTTTTCCAAATTCCTTGCAAATTACTCCGTTATATTTTTCTTTTCATTATGCTTATAATAAGGCATCTCAAAAAATTTATCAGGTAATAAGTTATGAAGATCAATCACCTAAATAGGTGGCAATGCAGTTTATATTTCGAATTATTAATTTCTTTTTGTTATTCTACTACATAATTGTTACAACTCCTTTATTTATATTTATCTCAATTTTTTATCTAAATAACATTTTTTAACTTAATCAAATGTTTCAGAAATCATCGAATACAATTTACAAAATATATTTATCGCTTTTTACCTTATAATTTTATTGGTATTCGATACAAGAGAAACTGCTAATTCAATGAATTCTCTGACTTAATCTCTATTATGTGATAATTAAATACTTAATTAAATTCTGAGGCTGCAACTCCAATACCCTCTCAATATATGTAAGAGAGAAAGCCATTATTTTAGGATGCTTTGACTCAATTTTCCTCAAAATTTCAGCCAACACAAATCCAGTTTCCTAAGGAGAACGACTACACGATAACAATATCTCTATAGCCATCCCTTAAACTTACTATTTCATGAAAGATCCCTTTTCTAATAAATCTCCTATAAAGTATGGTAATATGTGAAAATTCATTTATTAGCTGCGTACAAATGACTAGAGGAATTTCAATCCCTCAATCATCGCAAATTAATTTGTATCATTTATTATATTCTTTAACCAAGCTGATTGAAATTCATATACAATCTAATTTTTTTGATACTCTTCTGTTAATTATACGAGAATCAACCTTCTCACTTACCACTTAGGATGTGTGATTTTCTCAAATAATGTTAAATTGCTATCCAAGACTGATTCATCTATTTTAGATGTTTCTGCAATTTCATTTAATAGTTCCATACCCTACTATAAATTCGATTAACTCTAGTTCACTTCACTCATCATATTCTCTTTGTCTGAGTTTGGTGAACGTTGCGAACGAATCTTCTCTTAGTATTATGTTCTTATTGGAGAGTTTTACATATAAAATTTGAATTCAAATTTATATTAGAGTAGAATATTATCATTTTATATTGCTTAATTCGAAAATAGCTTGATTGAGAAACTACTTATAAACATCATTGGATCCCTAATTATTATATAACATTACATCTAACTGAGAAATGGTAACCAAATATTTGCTCTTAATTAACCAAAAGATTTCTAATGTTATTTTCAATTCACTCTTCATCTTAAAAGTAAACTAAACTTTGAAAGTCTCCTTATTTTATAGCTACTTAACATTAGTTGGCTGCTTGCTCATAAATAATTTCAAAACTCTTTAAATTATATTTTATGCATCTCCTTCAATTGTTAAGCAAGACTCTGGATGTTGTTAGGGGAGAGATTTTTGATTAGGTAATTAACTCACTACTTTGCCTGTTAAAAATGAAACGAATTCGAATGCCTTCATTTATCTAATATATGAAGGATTTTCTAGCCACGAAAACTACCATTTTTCTGTTTACAATTTCATTTAGTTATGTGAGAATTCCTAAGGTTAGATATTTTTTAATTCATCTTCAGCAAACCATTGCTATTCTTCTTCCGTAATCTCTGTCTTAAACCATGCATGTTGTATTATTCCTTCAATTGTAATTCTTTTGCTTGGATGAGTCACAAGTATTTTAGTAAGCAAATCCTTTAAATCTTAAGAAAAATGTTTAGGGAATGGATAATAAGAAGCCGATATAATACTCTCAAGTAATATAGCAACATTTTCATCTTCAAATGGAAGATCTAAATTAATATATCATTTACATCCAGCACAAGAGAAATAGAGAATTACACCAAGAGACCATATATCAGCCTTATGACCATCATAACCAGATGACTATATCACTTCAGGTGCCAAATAATGTACAGTACCACATGTTGTGTACAATTCATTGTTAAGATTGCTCGGATCTTAGAATAATGAACTCAAACCAAAGTCATTAACTTTAATCTACTCTGTCTCACTGCAAATTAGTATATTTTCTGGTTTCAAATCTCGATGTGCAATTTATTTTGTTTAACAGTACTTCAAGGCACGTACAATCTACCTAAAGTATTTACGCATTTTCTGCTCAGATATCTATTTGCTATTTCGAATCGCATCAAAGAGTTCTCCCCCTTTTACCCATTCCAAAACCAAATAAATTTTCGTTTTACTTGCTAAGACCTAATTCACAATTCGTATACTTCAATCAATTTCACTATATTAGGATGATTTATAATCATTAGAATATGTATCTCCTTCTTAAGACTCTCAATCAATTCTTCCCTCTTGATTTTTTCTTTATCAATTATCTTAATCGCGAACTCCTACTTAGTAATCAAATTGGTCGCTGTTCGAACACTACATAGTTAGGTATATTACATTCCAAATGCCCCCTATCCTAACACCTATCCAAGTTCATAGTCACCAACCCTTTTTGTCATTATAATTAATAAAGTTAATGCGTCTTAGAATCATATTCCGTAGTATATATTAGCCATTAATTTTATGGTGGCTTTAGATTGAGTATTTAGACGTCATTGATTTCAGGTATTATAATAAAAATGAATTAGAATCATAAAGTGGATTGTGAATATCCAGAACATTATATGCTCGATATCGAAGAGGTATAATTTTATTAAACCCAGAAAAAACCTCAGCAATAATAGAATTTTCTACCTTTTCTCAACTTTGGTGTAATCTCTAATCTTGAAAACCAAGTCAAGAGAGTCCGTAGCCAGGCAGAAATTAAACAAGAAGATAGACAAATGATTAAAAATGATTCATAAGCATCACTTAAAGATGAAGTCCTTTGCCTCCAAAATATAAAAGGAAATGTCAAAAATGCTTACATCAAGAAAATAAGCTCATTACTGAATGTTAGCATGGATGAAGATAAAGAGAAGCTACTCCCACACAAAAAAGTTAAGGAAAACCTTTCATCAAATTCATCCAAATAACTGGAAAATGACGATCTTAAAATGCAAAAGAACAGAGAAAGTGCCAGAAATTCAAGACAAAGGAAGAAGCTATATATTGGGTTATTGGAGAAAAAGGTAGAAGACCTTAATGGCCAAATTGAAGGCCTAAGACAGCAAACAGAAATCACATTTAAGCATATTCACCAAATCATTGAACATAACCAATGCTTCAAAGGTATGATAATTGAATAGGCTCAAATATTTGATTAATTGCAGTCCAAGGATCCAGAAACAAATGAAGGTCAAGAAATGCAATCCCTATTAACTGATTCATATAAGTTGAAATTCAGTGCAACTGGGTCAAGAAGGAAATAATATATCCGATATTGTTTCCAAAATATTGCTAGAATCCTCATGGATGGAAATTATGGAACATTATTGTTTGGGAGTAATTGTTTGTCAAAAAATTGTAAACAAACAATTAATAACATAGTCTAATTATTAGAAGATGAAGAATTAAATGAATATGTTAAAGGATTTAAAGAAGTTACAGGGTGTAGTGAAGAAAGAATGCAAAATACTCTAATCCATATTATAAGAAAATATTAGAACATAAAAGATCATTTTCATAGTAATTAAATAGTAATACAATAGCTTAATAAAATAAATGAAGTGTAAATAAAAAGATTTAAGAATTTGTCAATAATAACTCGATGACCAAGTTGATGAAATGACTAATCAAATAACTCCATAATAATTCACATAACTCTTACTTAATCTCAATAAAGTATATATCATTTAATATTTAGGATGAAATACATGTGAAAGAAAGTACTCATTCTAGTAAATAGGATATATCAGCTTAATAATAATAACAATAATAACTACTGAATCAATATAAATTTTTACCTCAAATATCTCTAGAATTATTACTCAATAATAAGAATACACCTTTCTTACTACCAAATAACCTAATGATTGACCCATTACAATTTAATGAGCTCATTTAAAAGAAGTTTTGTAAATAATAGTGATGAATATTATATTATAATATTATATAAATTATAGAATTTCTACAAATTATAGAAACAGGCATTTGTATATAATATAATTTTTTTTAGAAATTTTCGACTTCTTCTTTTAAATCCCTCAAACTCCATAACATAATAATAGTGGAAACTTTTATAATTTTAGCAAAAATAACATTTTTTTATAAATCAGCAATCTTAGCCTGCGCCAAAAGTTGAATCTCCTCAGAACAATTAATACTAGCTCCTTAATTCCCCTATAAACTATGACTTATATGTCTAATTCTCACAATTATATTTCTATTAATTTTAAACAGTCATTATTATAATTCGAATATATGTAAATTGAATACCCTTCACAAATCACAGAAACCATCAATGGAATCACATTCTCGAGTGCATTCGACTCAGGAAATCTCAAATCTGTTCGTAAAGAATGTGCCGGAAGAGTATCAATATCGACTATTTTAGTACATATTAAACATTTCAAGTGATTGGGGAATTAATGGAAAATCAACTAATTATAGGACTTGGTTCTATTTTTCTGTTAGTGGAGTTTGTGATTTAGAACCACTAACATTCGTAATAGCAAACATGCAAAATTAGGTATTTAAGATCTAATTAAGATGGGCTTATTCAAAGATGGCATGTAACCAGTATTTAAGAATTCGAATTCTCAGTAATGGGATAGAATTAAATATCCATGTTAGTATAGATTAGTCCCTGAAGGTTATTTTGAAGTAACTTTCAAACATTTGTTCAGCAATGATGCAACTGTCTATTTTGCATTCTTTTATCCCTGGAGCTATGAAGATAATGAAGTAATCGTTAACTAATTTAGAATTTCCTATAATTATGTTAATAGATGTCTCTACAAATCCCAAATATTTACTATGATAACTCTATATTAGCGTATTCCAAGGAAGGCAGAGCAATAAATTTAATTACAATAACCAGCGGTGTCTCATAAGTAAAAGAGGAACCTCTGCCCAATTTATTCCCATAAACTAGGCCTCAAGTTTTCAAGAAACCTCACATATTTGTATCTGCTCGTGTTCATCCAGGGGAAGTTCCTGGTTCTTTTGTCAATAATGGACTCATGAAATTCCTCTTAAATGCCTACGATCCAGCCTCACAAGCTGCTAGGGATAATTTTGTCTGGTGCTTTGTCCCCATAATCAATCCTGATGGTGTATATCGAGGACATTATAGAACTGATTCACTTTGCTAAAACTTAAATCGTTTTTATTTGTCCCCTTCACAGCAGGATCACCCAACTGTCTATGCTATTAAAGAGTACATCATGAGATTACATAATACTGAAAGGTTTCATGCATATATTGACTTACATGCACATGCAGGTCATAAAGGAGTTTTCATATATGGAAATCAACTTTAAACATTGGCACAACACACTACAAATTGCATCATACCTAGATTGATTTGTTTGTATTCTGAGATTTTTGATTATGATGCATGCAACTTTACTGAAAAAAATATGTATGCAGCAGACAAAGGAGATGGACTCAGTAAGGAAGGATCAGGAAGAGTTGCATTATACAAAACTTGTGGAATTGTACATAGCTACACTCTAGAATGCAATTACAATACTGGTAGAGTTACTAATATTTTATATGAAGAAACAGGAGGTAAATTGTTATATATTCAGATGACTCATACACTATTGATAATATTGATGAAAATGTAGTTTTGGGGTCTGTATGCACTTCGAACCCAAAATCATATTTTTTTACAATTCAAGATTATGAGTAAGTAGGTTCAGGGATTGCATACGCATTCCTGGATCTTAACTTCATGAATCCTAGAAGTAGATTACCAACATCTCCTTTCAAAAATCTTGCTAATTTACGATCCTTTTTAGCATATAATATTATGAAAACAATGCATTACAGATTTGAACCATATTTGAGAAAAGTATTGAAGTATCACTACATTTAATATTAGATTCATCAATAATAAAGAATAATTACCTAGAGTGTTAAAGGCTTTTTATGACTTCATCTGTACTGGGTTAATTAAGGATACACTTGAGGGAAATCCAGAAAATCCAATATAAAAACCATAAACTCGCTACTAAAAAGCATAAGAATTAAAAAAGGAAAAATAGATTAAATAACAATAATAACCTATCTAAGTTAAATAATAAATGAGAAGATCACAATACGAATAAGCAATACCATTGAAATAATATCCATTTTCAGAAGTAGATTTAGATTAAAAATAACAAAGAACAGTAAGTCAAGGGAAATTGAGAGCTAAATCAGAAAATAAATAATAATTATAATTGTAATAAAAACCTTAAAGAGCATTTAAAATAAAACGTAATGTGAAGTTATGAAAAGTAAATCAATTAATTCATGTATATTTCTTAAATGCTCTCTTATTTCTAATACATTGATTAAAACAATTTTATAATGATGCTTCTACCACTTGTTCTGCTACTTATGAATCTTATATATTTTCCTAAATTTCATCAATTAATACTTCTGCAAATAATAAACTTGCTTTATGATTCTTCTAATTTGTAATTCTCTCATAAGTAGTTATTCCATAACACAAGTTCTTTGATTAATATATTAATAAAGCACTATTTAGTAATAAAAATACACTATGGGCACAAGAAATATTGCAGTGGCAGCCAATGGATAAAACATCATTAGACAACTATATAGTGATATCGTATTAATCCGTAGATAATCTTTATAATTACTATTCTTACATAATACAACAACTACAACAGAGAATGCTTAAATAAAAGTTAAGCTTACAAGAAATAGATAAAAATAACATAAATTACTAAATTAAAATTAATCTTTACTTAGCTCCAACACAATTATTTATCCATGGACAATGATGATCATATACTATGACACATTTACAACAAAATTCACAATGTTTTGATCTCTAAGGTTTAATTACCCAACAATCTGGACAAATATTTTATGGATCTATTTATTATTCAATCACTTAATCAATTGTAATATTCTTTTAAATAACACCTGCATCACAACATTATGCCAATAAAGTGAATGTTAGTAAAATTATACAAATACTAATATGTAAGTAAATTAAAATATCGGTATGCTAACATACCATGTAACCTACACAATATTAAGATGTAAGGATAACGAAATAGTAGGTCAATATTGATTTTCGATTTCTTTTCATTGGATGATATGGTTATTTGAGATTATAAAATAGTGCCAAATCCATCTTATCTTCTAACATCTTTGTAATTGCAGGTGTATCTGACAGATGTATAGGTAAATTTCCATCTGAATCCTAAATATATATAGAATGTACTTCAATATTCCTTGATGCACCTTTTATTAATAACTTTTTTACTATACGAGGATGCCCATAGAGTGTTCCTAGATGTAAAGCAGTCTATTTCTAGTTATTCTAAACATCAATATCACATCCAAATGAAATTAAAAAGTTTACAGTCAATTCGCAACTATGTTTATATAGGTAATTACTTTTAATATGTTGCCCAATGTAGACAGGTATTTCCTGCATCATCCAATGCATTCACAGATATTCCTTATTGGATCCAAAACCACTTCAATAACGATTAGTGAATACCACCATATAAGGTTAATCACCTTAAGCTGCTGCATGTATTGGTAACAATCCTGATCCACTCTTCACAGCAGGGTCAGCACCAAGATTTAATAGTATTTTAACTGCTTACTTAAATATATTTGTTATCATACCACATTTCCATGATATGATGCAATATGCAGTGCTGTAAAAATTTCAATGTTCAATGCATTTGACAATTTCCTTGTTTCTGGCTCCTTGTACTATTCTTAACAATATTCCTCCAAGTATTTCAGCAATGGATAATCGTTGTTTTGTACAGCAATATGCAAGACTAAATTATTCTTTTTTAAACTCACTTGTTTGCTTCTTTCCACAATCCAAATTAAGAATATTTGGTTTATGTTTTGTTAGATACTCTATAAGTTGTTAGATTTGATTATTTTAGATAAGTTCTCTAATAGTCTATTGAGAATCATCAATCATTTAATATAAATAAAGTGAAAATCATTGATAACTTATTGATCGCAATCTTCTGTTTTTACTCACATTTCCAATAGATGTATTTGTAACTGATTTAGAAAGCAAACAATATATGCAAAGAGGCATATTTGATTATCCTTACAACTTTACCCAAAAGAAACTACAACTCAAACATTGCTTTATTGTATTCCCTGTAAAACTTACAACTATTGCTTACAATTATATTTTTAAAAGCCTCTAAAACAAAACCTCATAAGAAAACTAACTTATGAATTATTAGCCTATCTTCTTACCACATGTGCAAATAATTTAACAACGCATTTAATCTAATTAAGACTTCACATGATTATTGAAACATTCATAATGAAACTTATGATTACATTTAGTTGTAATGATTTATGAATTTTATTATTAGAAAGTTTCTAAAACTATTGTTGAAAATGATGCATCTAGGTTTGAGTATTTATTATGAAGTGTTAAATGACAACAAGTACAACTATTTTCATGATTAAGGGAATAGTTATTTTAGTTTTTACCATTAAGAAATGAATTCCTTAATCTAATGGTTGGATTATATGCTATTTTAACTCTTATTCTTTATTATGGTTATGGTTATTATTTTATAGGTTTTGGGATTTCAACTTTCGTTTATAGATCTTCTGTACTACACCAAGAATTCTTCTTTTTTCTTTCTTTCTCATTTCTATTCTATGGACGAATGTAGAACTGTAAACTCTTTTAAAGACTAAAACAACTACTATTGTTTTAAAGAATTGTACTCAGATAGTGATAGTCACTATTACTCATTATTATAATTATTCAAGTTTTGGGATATAAATGTTATTTCTTTATAGTAAGCATACATTCAGGGACCAACCCAACTCTATACCTTGAAACAAACATTGTTTAAGCTGGTTAATATTCAGAATGATATTATCTTTACCTAAGTGTTTTTGCCTAACTCTATACTCTTCCATTTATCAATAATTGTATATTCTTTTACTCTTAACT
Organism: Paramecium caudatum; assembly: GCA_000715435.1. Classification (NCBI taxonomy): domain Eukaryota; phylum Ciliophora; class Oligohymenophorea; order Peniculida; family Parameciidae; genus Paramecium; species Paramecium caudatum. Next base: position 121,923 of record JMSD01000016.1, read on the forward strand.
AACTAATTTCCTTTAATGTGGTTAAGATAATATAAATGTTTTCCTTGCATCTACTGTTATAGACTTCAATCTCAATTAATTTATGTTTAGTTTATGTTTTTATCTTATAGTTGGTGAGTATCCTAGGAAATTCATTATTTATATTTTTTTATAATTATCAGATTTTATCTCCAGCTGCTTATCTGAGGGCTAGTTATTCTCTAAGAGTTCTAAGAGCCTTATTCACCAAACCAATAGCATCAGAAACTACTTATCTATCTGCATCTCTAGAACATTAATTATTAAAAATACCTTGCAGCTCTTGCTTCTTAATAATCATGAGCAGCCTCCTCACATTCAGTCCATCTATCGGTTCTTCTTTCATTCAATAATTCTAATCTTTAATTAGTATTCTCCAATGATGCTTCAACTTATCTAATAATATCTGAAACACTAGCAAAATCAGATTCAGCATTAGCTAATTCAGATCCAGCAACATTAAGTGCAATCACGAATAAGTGTCTTGTTTTATTATATGCTTCAACTCTCTTATCTTCAGCAAATCTCTATAAACTCAATGACTCACCAACTTCATTAATGAGTTTATCAAATAAATCAACAACTCTAAAAATATTTATAAATATTACTTTTAAATTGTACTATCATCAAACTTTGCTTTACTTGTAATTTAACTTAATAATTTCATCACTGGAACATATCTCAACATATGTTTTGAATGTGATAACTTCTTCTATGATTCTTTGATGTGCTTTTACAATAACACAACACTCTCTTATGGGAAATCCTTCTTAGCCTTTTAAACAAATGATGATGTTGCTTCAACATGTGCCTTAATTATGTTTCTAGCTTCAGTCAATACGGCAATAGCTGTATTATGATCAGCAGCTATCTCCTCAAATTCTGCATGTTATTCAGCTCTATCAGCATCTAATTCATTAATTTCCTTTTAATAACCTATTTCAATTCATAAAATACCCTTAACTTCTGCCTTCTTAGCTGTAACCAAACCAGAAATTATAGCTCTTCTTGGATACAAATCACCTTCCAATCTAGCTTCCAAAGAAATTCTCTCTGAATCTGTATTGGCGATATCCTTATCTAATGCAGCAATGTCTGCATCACAAGCTCCTTAATATTCTCTATTCTCAACATCATCTTCCTTTTATTCTTATTAATATCTCTCCTCCAAGTCTGATAATGTATTAATTAATCTGTCCAATGGGTCTCCAGTTTCCAATTACAACCAAATTGTATCGAATAAAGTTCTTCCAAATGGAGTAGCATCAATTCTGTGAATCAATTGAATATACTCTGTCTCAGTTGTGGCCAAAGCTGTGCAAGCAAGCACCAATATTAAGATGGCTTTCATTATTTATATTATTGATCTGGACCCCGAGTAGCCGTTTTAAATTAATCAAAAACAGATTATAAAATGTTAGACACTTCCATCAAATTCATCACACATCAAATTGAAAGTAAATGTGAATAGCTCAATTAACAATTCGAAGAATTGTATGAATTAAAGAAGCTTATCGCCAACTCCCTCGAAGACCTCCATCAAATTGAAATGAGTCTAAGTAGGAGAGAAAGGCAACAAAATGCCAAAAATATCAAGCGACATTCATTCGATAATGTAGAGTTTCAAGAAAAGCATCAAGAATACATATTAGCAAAAATTAATTCCACGGAACTGCAAAACCTTCGAACACAATGTTAACTCAAAAATACAGAAATCAAATTACACAAACATCATCTCGAGAAAAAAATTCAAATTCAAACTCACATCCAAGAAGAACTCACTGCAATGAATACCACTTTACAAAATGAACTTAAAAAGAAAGCAGATTTCATTGATAAATTCGCACAATTAGCAAATCAATAGCGTATAAAGAGTATAACATCAACATAATCTATGGCAAATTTTTCGTTCCCAATGTCACAAGATCAATTTGTCAAGAATTAGTTATAAATACTTGCATGCTACTATGAAGAAACTGAAGTCTCCCTCAAAATTAAACCTCATGAAGAATAAATTGATCATATTAAAGATGATGATTTGTCTATGTGTGTGAAGACATAAGAATACATAGATGAATCACATCATGAATTCATACCTGAATAATCCGAAAAACTCGTCTAAAGAACATTACAAGAGGAATTCGATGAATGCGCCTCTGGAGATGAGGAAGTTTAATTAACTAGTTCATTGTTTTTATGATATTACTATTATTATGTTTAAATAACACTAAGAATATAAACATTTGAGTTAGATAAGGATGTCGAATATTAGAAGAAAATATAATTATTATCTCCTTTCTTCATTTTTGTGACTGAGATTTTTAAATTAAATGTATATTATTATTTTGGAAATCATAATTCAGCATCCTAAGAAATTATTTCCTGTAGTGGAGATCACAAATGCATGTGATTGACATAAATCTTCTGTGATTTTGATTGGCGGGATAGCAATACCATTTAAAGTCACCAAAAATAAACCTTTTTCTTTAAAAACTAACATCTAAACTCTATCATTTCTTAAAATTTGCGAATCCTCTGTTCCTCTAATAAGTTAACCTGAAGGAAATTAAATTTAAAGGAACTTGGTTTTTGACTTTTAATTTGTTAAATCACCCTTATATACTATTCAAATTGAAAATGGTTCTTCATCTTCTTCAACAATGAAACAAAATACAGACAAATTTTTCTCTGAGGTATTTGTCGCAAAAATTGATTTTTTTGCTTATTGAAAAGCAATTATTTAGAATTTTTCAGTTAGCGTATTATTTATTATTTCCCTTAATACTGATGTATCAGACATATACAATGTTTAGTATTGATAAATTTATTTATCAGGGTTATTCATCATGACTTATTTTAATCATTTTAAAATTAATTTTTAATAGTTTCTAATAAAAGATTAATTTTATTTTGCTTATAAATTTATTTTTCACTGATAATTATATTATAATATTTCATCTAATACGAAACAGATTTCAAATTTTTTCGAGATGAATAAATTTAATTCATTTATGTTTAAATAACACTAAGAATTAGCCAAAGTTCTAGTCAATGATTTCTTAGGAGGTCCTAGAGTAATCAAACAATGCCATATCATAAATTTTCAGAAAGGAATGACAGCCTTCTTTGTTGTGTTTCTCATCTGGTGGTATCAGAATTTCTCTTTAGGATCCTATCTTTATGTATTGATTATAGACATTACAGTTAGCTCTCCATGGAAGTTATGGAATTATATGGGTTGTTAAGGATTACACATTCCCTGATAGAGTATTCTAAAATAGAATCACAATTGGATCACTAATCGTGACAATCTTACTATTGAGTGCATATTGGGTTATTGCATGGTTACAAATTTCACAAGGCATCCCTAACCCAACAAATGCACGAGTTGTGACTGCTGTTTTTGCTTATGTCTTTGGAGTAACTTTAATGATTGTGAGTGATTGCCAAAAATACTACACACTCAAGTATAAAAAGGGCCTCATCACAGAAGGAATGTTTAAATACAATAGAAATCCAAATTACACTGGTGAAATGGTCTTATATGGATCATTTGCTATCTTAAGTGGAAGTTTGTTGGCTTACGGGATCCTATTTTCAGTATGGATTGTGGCATTTTATGGATTTATGGTGAATAAGGATATCTCATTCTCCAAAAAAGAAGGTTGGAGTGAATATAAAAAACAATCATATCTATTTTTGTGGAAAATCACATCAAATGACTTGCTAAATTATTGTGTATATGGAATTCTAATAGCATACTTAATTTATGACTATTAAGTTGGGGGTACAATAACTCTATTAAAATAATGAGATTATATATAAATGTAATAAGAAAACAATTATTTGGAAATTCTTGATCAATATTTATAAGATGGAGAAAACCTTAAAGAAATGTTAAGGAAACTGATTTCCATGGAGTAAATCAACCTTGAATAGTAGAAGGATAAAATTCACACTGCCTTAGATATAGAATTTAGTAGTCAAAAACTTGATTATACAGCACAAGCCAGAATAAAAAATGAATTAAAGAATTTTCGCTCAAAAAATGTCCCACATATTGAAGTTTATGAAGTCAGTAACGATTAAGCAATTTTAAATCATTGTCTCATTATTGTTATGCATGGCTAAAAGGACACACCTTTTGAAGGAGGATTATACACTTTTCTATTAAAATTTCCTGAAAACTATCCCTATAAACCGCCTTACTTTAGAAGTCTGCTTCCAATCAAGCACCCCCACATATATCCGAACATGAGACTCTGTACACCCACTATATAAGAACATTATGCAGTGCAATCGTACAGCCTATATGAATTACTATAAACTTGGTATACTATATTGCACAGAAAACCTAATGAACTATCACTAGCCAATACTTCAGTATATGAATAATTTGATGAAGAATTCATAAAACTATAAGCATAATTTCTATCCGTCAATAACCCAATATTCAGATTATTCAAGAAAGATGAGGAATTCATAAAAGTTTGATAATTATGTATCATATTAACAATATTATAAATATGAAACACAACCAAATAGAGTGAAATGCAAAAATACCTACATATTTCTGAATATCCAATCTCTCCGCAGAATTTTCTATTTCGAATAAAATACGTCCTATTTTACAATTATAAATACCAGGCCCTGTAATTTTGCAGAATAAAGGATCATTCGTTTCGGTAACTAAATGTTCCTATATAACTAAGAGAGAGTTTTTCTTTACAAAAATAATTTCACCCTCTCCAAGATCTTTCTCTATTACTGTACCTCTTGTAGTAAGGAAAACCAATTATTGCTTCATGAGTTTACTAGAATTAAAACTAATTTTTCTGTATGCTTAGTGATTCCTATTACTAGCTATCTCCAATATATTGGTGGTTGCCAAAATACTCGAATATTTCACAACATAGTTATTAAAAATAGCCATATCCAGGACCATAACTTTCCCCTATTGTGCACTCAAACCAACATATGCCGCTTCATCTTTACTATTATTAATGACATTTATCAATTATTCTGGAGAATGAGTCTCAAGGTCAATGTTTGAGTGATATTGAATGTATCGTTTTTAAGTGATTATAGACTCTTAAGCAAGCAATACCACCTACACTGTATGGTCACCCAAAATTGAATATTTGATACCATCAAATATTAAGTGTTATGGATATTCCATTTTAATTAAATAATCATTCTCTAAATACTTCCATTGTGTTTCTAAGTGAATTTATGGATTTAGTAAGCTATTCACTTAACTATCGTATTTCTTGTAGTACATCCTATTAAACAAAAGATGAAGTTCTTGGACGACTAGGCACTCTCTTTTTCTCAGAGGAACGTAATCGCTATGGCTAAATTCTCAAACACCTGGCATGAATATCATCTTCCTATGATCGTTAATATTACATAAATATAATTCGTTTTTGAAGTTTATATTAAAATTATGAAACACATCCTCATATTAACTCTGATTGCATGCATCTATGGATCAACAATTAGTGAAATAGTCAACAGCGATCACCCATTCGGGAAGGCTATGGGCAGCTTAGTCGAGGTAAACATGAAAACTGGTGGTTCTCTAAACGAATTGAAATAGCTATTACAATAAATTAAAGATGAACTCATTGCACTTACCTAACTTCAAGATCAAGAGAGTGCCACATTCAATCGTAAAAGTTAAGTTGATTTGGCCAAATTACAAGCCACACTTGAATAAGCCCAATCTGATCTTGACAACCAGAGACAAGAATAACAAAGCTTAAACAACGAACTCACTTCCCTTTAAACCAGAGTTAAGGAAGGTAAAAATTATTTTATATCTGCAGATTAGGCTGCTTTAGACAGAAATGGAAGAGGAAGCAGTGATGCTCAAAGTAGACTCGACAGTGAAAACACAGACTTCGCTGCCAAATATTAAGATTATAGTGATGCTATTTTGGCATGCAAAGAAGCATAAAGATTACTCTTAAACTTGAGAGGAGGAGAATCACTCATTTAACTTACGTAGTTATTTCATCGAAAATAGATAAGATACCAAAACAAACCTAATCTAAACTAAAGAGAATTTCTAAAAAATCAAAGAAATCCTTGAAGCACATACCAAGAAGAGCTCACTTACTCTCTTCCAACCAATCATTGAAGGACTTGCTGAAATGACAACCAAAGTCAATCCTGAAACCTTAAACAACGTTTTAAGTTTGGTTGCACGTTTAATTACTGCCTTATAAGAGGGATAAGATTAATTAGAAGCTAATCACAAAACTCAAGTATTTGAATCAATTATAACAAGGTTGAAAACTTAAGCAGATTGAATGATGACTTGAAAAATGAAAAATAAACATTATAAGTTTCATTGGCCACTGCTAACAACAGACTCAAGGAAGTTCAATCAAGATTGAATGAATTAGATGGATTAATTAATATATCCAACGCCATTGTTGAAGTCACCAAACTCAACATCTAAGATGCTACAAAAATTCAAGATTTGGAAGATGCAGAATACAACAATCAAAAAGTCAGCAGGTATTTTATATAACTATGTAGATAAACTGAAATTGACATCGTAGACAGATTGATAGAGTATATCAATCAAAAATTATCTGAATGATATAAAATATAATAATAAACAAGAGATCAGATACTCCCTTTACAGAGTGCAAGTATTTTCTCTCCAGGACCTGAGAAAGGATCCTAGACAAATGCTACTTAAAAGTCCTCAACTTCTTCTAATTCAGATTCATCTCTTCGAACTTCTGTTAGAGATGGTTAGAGAATTCTATGGAATTTATTACTAATTGTTGTTTAAATCTAATAAAATTTATTAATACTTCGTTTATATTAAACCAACATTCCAATCTTTGAGAAGGTATGAACAAATTATTATTTTCGTTAAATTTCCTAAATATCAAATCAGATTCCAATCTCCCTAAACTCGAATTTATGGATCTTAAAAATATAAATAATTCTTGAGATGAAATATATTTCTTTTGTTTCAATTTTGAGAATTCTGTTACGATATCTATATCTTTACTCTTTATCAGATATCTGAGATTATTAATGAGATATTAAGTTTGATCTTCATGCAATTAACTAAATTTATTCCAATTTACAAGACTATGACAATATATATTATTCCAATCTATTCTATCTTTTTCATGAAACTAGAGACACTTTCTAATAAAATCCTTACTCTATTCACTCACCCCTGAAGGAAACACTATTGGTTCAGTTTTGATTTTCTCTATAAACTCCTGTAAATTAGTACTTTTTATCCAGGGTCCTAATTAGAATAATAATATACGTTATCCACACAGACATTCATAATACAATACACCAATTGACCAAATATCACATTTGTTCGTATATTTCTCATACTATAGCACCTATGGACTCATGTAGTAGGGGGTGCCAACATGAGAATGAAGCATATTCTTAAAGGAAGTAGCAAAGCCAAAATCTGCTAATTTATAGCCTCCACTGGAAATTAAAATATTAGCTGGTTTAATGTCTCTATGCACTATCCCATTCTTTATCAAAACCTCATATCCCTACAGAATACTTGTCAATATTGACAATGCTTCCCTTTCACTTAACTTCTTCTTCTCTTTCAAATATCGTTTTAAATCACCCTCCTCACAATATTCTTGAACAATGTAATAGTTGGTAGGGCTCTCACATGTGTCAAGGAATTTCACAATAAATTCTGAACTCAATTTCCTAAGAATGGAAATTTCGTTGACTAATGCTGAAGCAAGATACTTGTCTCTAATGATTAATGGATTGTTACTCTAAAATTTTAGATTTTTTTAAGGTTTTTATTGCCACTTTAGTTTAGTTATGGTGGTAACCTAAAAACACCTATCCAAATCCCCCGACACCTATAACATTACGAGTATTGAAGGAATAATCTCCAATTGTCTTGTCTTAAAACATTCACAAAGAGTTTTATATATAAATTAGTGAATAATGTTCTCATAAAACGAACTATTTAATTTCAGTTAAACCTTTGACTGAAGTTCTAGAGAATTCATATAAAATTCAGAATTTCAAACCATATATATTTATAATTTCTATTAATATGACTGAGACTGAAAGCTTCATTCGTAGCACCAGCATCAGATCCATGTAAATGTAGCAACAAGCAATGGTCATCAAAATGGAAGAAAATGAAAAGAAAAAGAAAGAAATAGCAGCAGCAGAGCAAAAGGTCATTTAATAGAAAGAAAAGAGAGAATTAATTAACAAAGAATTACAGACATGCTAAAATACCGAAGCTGATTTAAAAGATGTAATAATAATACTTTACTCCAGCAAATCGATGAGTTGCAGCAACAATTAGAAGAATTAGTAATCTAAAGAAATAATGAAATTCATGCATTAGAACAAGAAATCCGCAAATAAGATCTTAAATACGATCTTTAAGAAGAAAAGAATCAAATCACCCTCAGTAAAGAGAAGTTTGCATAACCTAATAGATTTTTCAGCAAAGTACATATACAAATAATTAGTTAACAATCGATAATGGAACGAAGTTGGAAGTTGTATTCGATGAAGAATTCACTTTGAAAAATTTCCATGAGTCCCTCGATTAAAATATTGCCACTATCCATGGATACTTAGAAAAAGATAATATATCACATGCTTTTAAAAAAGTTATCGATTTATAAAAGCCACATGATTAAAGATACATAGCCACTTAAGGAAATAGAATCATAGTGATATATAAATGAATTTTAATCATTATTTCCTTATGATAATATGTTAAATTAAACCATCACTCAAGCATAGAAAATAAGAGGCATCAATAGTCTGATTCAATTTTTTGACTCCAATGAAAATAATAACCTCCTAATACTTGACAACAATTGGCTAAGACTCCAAGGGTTTTGCTGCAAAACACGAAAATAATTATCTGACAAACTTCAAACTGATTTATGTTTGAGGAATTCAAGTCTCAAAAATACCATCCTTCGATGGAGTAAATAAACAGAACCCAAAAAACCACCACAGCAAGAACAACTAAAAGAGCAAAAATCCCTAGTACTTCCATCTGTTAGACCCCTTGCACTTGCTTTTACTCAAGTATAGAGAAGACATAGGGATAGATGCTCCTCTTTAGAAAAGAAAACCCCTATGCGATTATAATCCATGTAGTGTCCAATTAGTAATGTAGAGTTTATTAAATAAAATAAACCAATTTCTTCGAGATTGCATGCATAAAGGCTAAGAACAGTAATAGAAATTAAAATATTGTAAGAAAATAAAATAATCGTTGTCTCCAATCAACTAAAAGACTCATAACATCATTATTCTACAGATAGAGGGAAAGAATAAGTTGAGACCCTATATTCTCAATTTTTTGGTACTGTCAATCGAAAAAGAGCCGTTACCATCTGTAATTCTCATGATCCAGAGTTTGATTTCAAATCTCATAACAATTTAGAAGATCATATTAGAATTAATAAATTTTGATTATTATTAATTACTTTAAAATCAATATACAATGCATGCTGCATTATCCTCCTCCACTTAATCTGCGGTTAATCTACTTTTTGTAGTTGGTTATTAGGGTTTGTATGTTTATGTAACTATTTATTCACTTAAAACTTCTTCAAAATCATCATTATTATTAAATTATGATTATCTTACTTTTTTAGTCTTCATTATTTCACTTTATTTTTATTATAATTATTATTATTAAATCTAATATTCATATTCTTCTTTCATTTATTGTGCTTATGTTAATCTATTATATTTGCTTATATTTCTAATTGGTTCTTTGACTATTTCTGTAGGTCTATAAACTGTAAAATCATTCACTTCTTATTAAGGATAAACAGAAAAATCTCTATCTATTTTTGATTTAGCCACTTTCATAGTTTCTTAAGGTTAGAGTAATAGTTTTTAAGATTATTCAAAATTAACTTGAACAACACTTTATTATTATGGCATCATAGCCATTTATGTTATTGTTTCCATTAATTTTAGTGGTTCCGTTAATTATTTTCCTTCAGGTAATGTATTAAGAGGAGGAAAGTATTTTTTAATTTCAACTCTTCCACCATATTTTCTTTCCATTTAAGTTGGTTCATAGTATTTTTTAAATTAATTATAATCTGATACTATTATTATCTTCTTTTTATTTGAAACATGTTCCATAAACTCTCCCCAACCTAATTAAACACTCATTGAAGGATGAAGTACAAATATTTTATCAACTGTACATGGAAAATTCTATTATAATTATAAAAATATTTAATAATAATCCTACAACTTCACATTTAATACACATTTTTCTTTTAAATCTACTATTACATTCCAATTTTCAACTTTTCCATCATAAAAACAATAATCTTCCATTATAATACATAATATGCTTATTGCTCTTGTCAATAAATCAGGTTAAATTGTATTTATTTATTCACAATTGATTATTAATGTTGGTCTATGTTATTTATCTCTTCCCAATAAATATACAATTCCTTTATTCTTTTGATAAATTACATAAATTACATAAATATCTAATACATCTTAATCAAATTCATAATTCTTTGGTTCTCTTAGCCAGGTTAAATGTCCTCTTAATAATTCTTTTGTTTAATCTAAATTCAATTAACATGCATATAAATATCTCAATAATACTTCATCAGTTTAAGATCTAATTATTACTATAAATACTCTGGATTTATATCTATTCTATGCATTTATAAATGTTCTTTTAAAGATTGAATTAATTTTCGTTCATCTTAACTAATTGGAACATTTTTGAATATTCTTCTTTATGGATCTTTAGGATCATTTTTTTTTATATATTCCTCTTAGATAGTAATAAAAACTACCTGGATGTTATATTTGCTTTGCAAAAACAGAAGGAAGTCTCAAATATTCCATTTCTTCCATCATTATTTATAAATGAATAATTATGATATGCTCTTATATATATCAATAATCTTGGTCCACTGAAAAGATCTCAGTTATTTCTTTATCAGTTTTCAAAGCAAAACTAAATGCTCCAAAATCTGCCCTTAAGTTAACTGGTGGCAATTCTTATCCATTCAAAGTAACAATCAGCTTACCTTAATTCCTATCAACTCTTATACCAAATCTATCATTTCTTAAAATTTATCTAGGCAAAAATCTCAATGATTCTTCAGCTCCTCTTGTAAGTTTACCATCTGGGAAATCAAAGAAGAATGCACGAACCCTATTCTCCAAATTATCAAGTTCTCCTCCCTCTAGTATACCAATTGAGTATTCAGCCTCTTCATCTTCAATAGCAAATTACAATTCTGTGAATGCCTCATTCCCCACAGGAGTTAAATATAAATTACCTTATACAACTTCCTACTATTTCAGTCCAAATTAACTCACTTAAACTTAAGTTGGTTGTGGTTTCTTAGACTATTGTACAATTTAATCAGATAGTTACTGAATCTAAGCTTATTATTATTAAATTTATTCAGTCAATTTTTGTACCTATTATTAAAGTTATTGACTAAATGCTTATGATTATGAAAGATTATCTCCTAATTGTTATGTTAAACTTTATAAGCTAATGACATTTTTTTCTAGTTGATCAATTCTTGCCTATTAATTTTGAATCACACCCTCTAATTATTACTAGACATTTTGCAAGGACTATTCGTATGATAAAATACTATTTTGAGTAATTTACAGTGCTTATTCCTAATAAGCAATTCTTTATTCATGTTCTTATATTTTAGGGTTTGGGGTTTGAACTTATTAACTTAATTATTCAATTTCTTATCGAACAATTAATATTTATTCATTTATTTTTTCTTGCAATGTCTACTCTTTAATATTTTCTATCACTTGCTCATTGACTTCTTATTTAACCATAGGAACTTACAAAATAAACTCTTTCCTTGGAGCATTCTTCTTTTTTGTTTCCTATAAAATTTTTATAGTGATCTCGCAAACATCCTTATCCAATTTGATATAAAAGGAGCTAGTAGGATTCAAAGCTGTTTCTATATTTTCTTTTACAAATTCAAGTACAGTGTCAGAATCTTCCTATTCATTAGTTATTGCACTAATATTTTATTCTGATAATGAACCAGAAAAATTTTGTTTTCTTCCTACATCTACAATTTCTATAATTATGTGTGGTACTTTTGGTTGTTAATATTAATCTGCTGGTATGGCATTTAATTATTAAACGAGAGTTGAAACAAGATCTGTAGTAGTTTGATCAACCCAATATGAAAGTTCTTATTATTCATTCTGAACCAGATAAAACTGTTAACCAGAGCTAAATTATATTACTTAATGGCCATCCTAAACGTTGATAATCTAATAAGTGGTTTGAGTGATTTGTTAGGGGATGATTAGTGCTTCCACTTTGGCAGTGAATTTTACTTATTCCTCTTTAAAATAGTGCTCAAAAGGAGTTGAAGAACCTACTTACTGCTAATTCATATGAATATTAATTTTATTTATCAAGAATTAGATAATATCCTTATGTTTATCAAATATGGATAATAGAATTCGATTATTAATATAATCATTGAGAAAAATACAATAAAGAATATTTTATATTTTTATTTTATACTAAAAGATACTTTTG